>WIXG01000287.1:0-101787 GCA_009869945.1 Mesaphorura yosii | reverse complement strand
TTTGCGCGAAGGGGCTGGAACAGCCACTCAAAACGTGTAAATAAAAAACATTCCGTGGGAAAACTGTTCCTTTGGTGAGGCGCCCTCAAAAGTAAGAAATATATTCCCCCACACCCCCTCCCTCTCACCATCCGACTCCCATTTGAATTTGAAGCCCCTCAGCTCATACGTTTGCCTGCTTTGCTTATTGCTCTGCTTACACTTACTTCACTGCTAAAATTCCCCACAGTGGCCTTAATAGAATTGTTAGTTGAATTAAATAGTGTTAGATTACGTCCTTGAATTATGATCCTCCTCGACAGAGATACCGCCCACAATGTCCCCCACTCAGAGTTCACTTGCATGTTTGACGCAATTTCAGCAGATCCGTCTGGCAAAATACGTTTAAGGGGTTCGGGGGGCTTCCCCCGGTTTAAATAATATATTTCGGCGAAAAATTCAAATGGGAGTCGGATGGTGAGAGGGAGGGGTGTGGGGGAGTTTATTTCTTACTTTTGAAGGTGCCTCACCGAAGGAACAGTTTTCCCACGGAATGTTTTATTATATTTTCAAGATTTGCAATGGCGTTTTAAAAATGAAGACTCTTTCACGCATATTTGATCATTTGATGCTGCTACTTTCATTTGCTTGAACGTTGAATAATAAACAATTTCCCCCGATAAAGTCAAAATTGCTCCGAAATATACTTTTCTCTCGCATCCCCAAAATTGGCATCCGCCATATCTTCCCTCATCAAAATTCAAAGCATTTCCACTCCAAAATTGGAAAAGTCCTTCCGACACGTTACATCTCAGCTCGATTTTGCCAAAATTCTTGCCGACGGCCAACTTGAACCGTATCAGTATGAGTGTCAACTTCGCAATATTCATCCTAGTCAATTGACCAGTGCTATCAGCAGTTCTCGGGTTCCGACTGCTGTCGAGTACAAAGCCATCATCCACTCCGCAATCGGTCCTGTCGAAGACATCCTGCGCAAAACGCCCGAGATCCTGGAAGCCGAAGCCGGAAGAATTGCGGCATCCACAGCGCCGCCGATAAAGACCCCTGAATTGTACACAGGTGATAAGAAAACTCCTCCCACGGATTTCAGGCTGACAATCTGTGACGGGTGCAGTCATCGAGCCTGGCAGGAAGCCGAGGAAATATCGCAGGTTTTAAAGGCGCAGGAGGCTGCGAAATAAAAATTCTTCCGGAATCTTGAAGAGAAACATGCACGGCTGGAGTTCGGAATTGGCTTTCGCGATTATGGAATTAGAATTATGCTGCCTGCTGACGCTGACGCTGATATTGCCGGAGGACGATTTAGAAGAGTGCTCGTATCTCCTTCAGCCACCACCTTCACCGAGCGCCTTTCGTGTATCCTGCCTACTCTTGCTGAAAGAAAATCTTCATTCCAGTGCATCGGCCTGAATTCCAAGAGAAATTCTACGTTTCGTCATTTGTCAAGAATGGTACCAGTACGAGTTCGACTGTTGAACTTTCTTATCGAAAGGCCGGTCCTCCTTTTTAGCTAATTTAATTCTGAATCCACAATCCGCAGTGGCTCACTCCAGAAAGAAAAATGACACTGGCTTATCTCCATGCAGGAGTCATCGAGCACGACTGGACTTGGAGCCCGAAGCCGCACGAAGTCGAAGACGTCGGCTACGACTACTACAGCGGTGGCAGTGAGTTTATGCCAGTGCTGCCATTGATGGCACAGGGCCGTCGAAGTCAAAGATTCCTTCTGTCAGCTTCAACAGGCCTTCTTGATCCCGAATCCATCCCGATGCAAATTCACGTGGCGATTGTGAACGGTGTGCCCGTTCTCACTGAAGTCCCGATCAATCATTCCTCAACTGGTTGCAATTGGTTCTGTGACGTGTCACTTCTCAGTTCTGGAGTTAAGAAGGCTTTGTTTGACGTACGAGGATACAAAGACTCGGAGATCCAGTTGACATGCGCCGAAGGAGCAGGAATTAAGATGGAGGTAGGTTCAGCCAGCCAGTGGAAGTTCGAAGTTAGCATCAATCTTGATTAATTTTCATATTTTGCATTTTGTTTTTATAGATTTTCACTAATCGTGAAGGAAATGCTGGTCACCACACCCGTCTGAAGCACGTCGGCTCCTTCTTCATTCCCCGCCCGGACACGCTGGAGCAATACATCTTCGTACGAACGCCAGAAGGCTACCTCGTCATCCAGAAGATTCCTGCTGGATTTCGGAGGAGCAAATCAACATACTCATACCCATATTCAAATCCACCTTCACGCGCCCACTTATGGCGCAACTCGGAAGAAATGTACCAAAGCTTGTGCGGACAAAATTCAAATTCAAACGAATAAAATCTGAGCTTGAATTTATTCAAAACACTGCTGCACTGCACTGCATGACTGCATTTGAGGAAGAGAAATTAAAGCTGTTAGTCGTTAGTCAACATGTCTGCCAAATGTGTTTGTCGCCGCTTGTAACACGCCAAGGAATTCGTTTCTTAATTTTGTTGCAAAATTTCCGTACTGTTCCAAATCCCGCCTTCGTTCCACCACAGATTTTGAGGCTTGCCGGTGAAGGATTTTATTTTCCTTGCTCAAAATCGCGATCCTGCGAAGTCCAAAGAAAAATTCGAAGCAATGAAGTCAAAATCTGCGAAGTTTGCAAGAATTTGACCAAATTAATGAAATTAAGAGCTCTTGACCTCATTTTCAGCTTCTGTATGTCGTCAACGGGAACCAGATCCAAAGAGTACAAATCCCCGACCGTTTTAATCTCTCGGATCAGCGAGCGGACGGCTTCGACGTGGCCGAGGATGCTTTTGCACGTGATTTGCGACTCGTCGAGGCAAATCGTGAGGCAGTCGTTCGTCTGGTCGATGACCGTGAAGCATTTGACGAGTTTCTGCTCCGTGGCGGAGTGCGCCTCGCGTTCGGTCTCCACGTCGCCAATCAGTTTCTTCGTGAATGCGAGCAGGTCCCTCCGCTCTTTCTCATATTCCTCGACAACCTGCGACGCGTGCTGGAACTCAGCCTTCATTTGCTTGATCTTGGCGGCGATGTCCACACCAACGCGATGCCCTTGTGCAGAGGCGAAGTCCATGTCGACATCGATGCTCCCGAAGCAAAGGTCAAGATTGCTCTGCAGCCGTTTGATTTCGCCGTCCATTTTCTGTACCAAATTCTGCCTTTCCTGGAGGACGTCCTTTAGCTGGACGGTCACCACCTTTTCCCTCGCCAGCGCCTGCTGAGCCTCGCGCAGCTCCGTCGACGTGCTCTCGCCTAGTTGCCGCTCTCTGCTCCGGGCTGCTGTCAACTCCTCGCGCAGAGCCGCCACTTCACTCGTGTTCTCCTCGCTCTCTTCGTACTTCTCCTGCAGCTTCCGCTCCAGCTCCTCAATTTTGCACCGCAGCGAACGAACTTGATTCTCGAGTGTCGTCGCCCGCGCCCTGAACGCGGCCCTTTCTTGCTGGTAGTGCTTCAGTTTGGTTTTGTAGTCTTCGACGTGTTTCGTGAGTTTGTCCATTTGCTCGTGCCTGCACTTAAACAATTAATTGTCACGTATCGATTGACTGATTGAATGACTGATTGACTACTTTTTTTTCTCGTGGATCTGAAGCTCCATCAAATGCCGGTGGGAAGCTTTGAAAATTGCGCTCGTGCTCGTATTGCTGGCAGACTGCTGAAGATGCTGCGCCTGCTGGCGGCTCATTTTCTCCAGCTGAATTTCGCGACTATAATCGTATTCGTACTCCTTCGAGCGACCGTCACCGTCGCCAACTCCTCCATCGTCATGCTTATCGTCGTGTATTGAATACGTTCGGTCCAGCGCAATCGAATCCTCGTCTTCGTCGTCGTGTTCATCGAGTAGGGTGTCGTTCGAATTCGATGCTGGCAAGTTTGATCCACGCGCCCGATCTCTCCGCTCAGCAAACACGGCCAATTTCGCTTGAAGTTCGTTAACTTTCTGGGTAAGATTCAAAATTTGCTGCTGGCGCCCACGCCAGGAAGGGCTCGTCACGATGGAAAGGATGGATTTTGGATTTGTGCCGACGACGCCCTCTCCAATCTCTTGAGAAAGTGCCTATACGAAAGCCTAGACTCAAAGTTGTTTAGGCGGTGACATATTCTAAGGAACACTTACTTGAAGCGCAGCCCGAAGGCCAATTCTCAACTGCTGGCACTGGCGCCGATACTCCATCATCTTGCTTGTCGTCTGGCTCAGCTGCTGATTGAGGAGCAGGAGCTCCTCGTTGGATTTGCTCGATTTCAGCATAACTGAACAGAACAGAGGAAGGGATTTAATCTCTCTTTTTCAGATCAGAAATCGGATCGAATTCTTACTTGATGAATGCTGAGCACTCACACTGGTGCTTGAGCTGCCCGCCGCCGCCTCCTCCTCCAACTCCTGCACCCTCTTCTTTAACCCCACATTTTCATGCATCAGGCCCTGCATTTTCATCTTTATGCTCTCAATCTTCGCTGTCATGTCCCGATTCTTCTTTTTCAGCTCCACGATTTTGGCGGCGACGATTGGCGACTGAAGGCTACAGTTCGGCGACTGCTCGGAGTGTTTTCCTTCGAGTTCCTGCTTGGACTTCCGGAGTGCCTTAATTTGTTCTTCCTGCGAGTCGACGCACCGCCGAAGCTTGCAATTTTCCTGACACTCCGCCTGCTAGAGCATAAATTCAGACTCCAGAAACTCCAGACTCGATAACTGTGGCCAATAAAGCTTACCTGGAGCATATTTCTGAATTGGGCGTTCAATTCTTCCATGATTGTGGTTGACTGTGCGGAGTTCGGATCCGAATTAACACGGGCGTGGACGTGGACGTTGGGGTTAAGATTCAGACGAAGAAGGTGACCGTCACCGGCTCCGTTCTCGTTCAGTTCAAATTTTGGCATGGATCCCATTTTGAAGAACGTGTCAGGCTGACACCAGTCCATATGTCAAAGTCAAAGCTGATTAATCAATACCAATCCAGGACCAAAGCCAAAAGTCAAATCAAAATCAATTTCAAGTCCAATTTGAAGTTTTCGGTGATGCCCCTTCAAAGAAGCCTCCAATTTACGCGATGCGATGATGGAACAGCATTTAGTTAATTTTAGATTGTTTCATGAATACATTTTCCAGAATTCCTGGACAACTCGACTTGAATTCTTGAACCTGTTGTTATTGAAAGAATCTTTGTCCCAACTCTTCAGTTCTCATTAACTTTGCAGCCTTTGAGACTTGTTTCGTTTCATTCGATACTCTGCATGCCGACTTTAACTTTAAATGCCACAGGCTATAAGCGAAAGCTGTCGTCGTCTCTGGTGCTTCGTGCATTGTGCCAAGAAAGAGCCAACCTCAAAAGTCTAAAGATTGTGGTCGTGTCTTCACCATCATCATCTTATTAAGTTGTAATCCCAGTCCGTAGTCAGTTTATGGTTTGGTTTCGTACCAGCCACCAAACCAGAAACCAACTTGAAAGTAGTACTTTAATTTAACTTTAGTACAGCTGCCGTGCTTGTGGGTTGTGCCTCAGCAAGTTCTTTGAATTCCTTTAATTTTAATTGCTTCGACAAGGAGACAAGGTCTTCCACTGTTCAATTATTTACACATAACACATTTAATTTGGAGTACCAATTCAATTCACAGGTTACGAAATCTGCAGTAAGTGGACAACGAGTAAATCATCTTAATTCATTGCTGAATCACTGATTGATCTGATCTCATCTTTCATCTTTACCAGGCATTGGAATTGCGAATTGGGTTGTGGATTGTGTGAAGTCATCAGTTTATTCAGTCAATCTGCACAGCGCAGCCGAGCCATGCAAATACGATGGGGCAGCGGCAGAGCCGTACCGTCAATATTTGCGGTTGTGGTTATCTCGTGCATTCCAGCGGCAGTTCAGGTTTGTGTTTACTATCAGAAAGTTCCTAATTTGATTCAGTAGCAGGAAGTTGCGTAACAATGTTTTTCTCTGCTTATCTCATCATTTCTTTATGTGTTGACATCTTGACTCTACTATCAATATCGACGTCCAATCACTCCAATCACAATTACAATCACACGAATTCAATCCGGCCTGATCCTGCTTCTGATAATTCGGGGCAACCTCGTTCCTCAATGGACAACTTATCTACGTCGATAACAACTTCATTCACGCTGCCGACGTCAACTCCTTCGACAACTTCGACTTCTTCAACGTCGACATCGACATTGACTGCTTCGACGTCAACATCAACTGCATCTCCTCGTCAGCAGTTTGCAGCCGGTCAAGGCACCGTCTACGCCAGCGGCCCAAATCTCGAGTTTGACGGAAGGATGAACGTCCGAGTGTACTACGAGACGCTTTGTGGAGATAGCAAACGGTTCATCAGGAGCCAGCTGTACCCGCTTGTGATTGAGCAACAAGGGCACAAGTACATGGACATTGAATTCATTCCGTACGGGAAGGCAACGGTGAGCAAACGGCACCAGGTCAGGTGCCAAAGGCCTTCTTGCCTTTTGGGCCTTTGGCCTTGATATTGACCCCTGACCTTGGAGGTTATTAATGGATTGACTTTTAACTCACTTGACATTGACGTCGACCTGCTTTTTAATTGACAGACCTTCAGCGCGGGAGGCCGCTACAGTTTTACGTGCCAACACGGCTCGGGCGAGTGCGCAGGCAACAAAATGCACGCCTGCGCCCTGAAGTACATTCAAGACCGCGTTCAGAAGGTGGAGTTTGTGTCCTGCTCCATGAGCAAAAGCTACCCTCCAACCTCCTTGTCACTGTGCTCAGCACAGCTCGGCCTGGACTTGGCCCTTGAGGACAAAATCAAGACCTGCTCGGAGTCCATCGAAGGCGACAAGCTCCTGGCTGATTACGGAGTGAAGACTGATGCGCTCTCGCCAAAGCTGTACTTCGTCCCGACCGTCACGTACAACGGAGTCTTTGACGAAGACAAAATGTGGGAGAGTCTCGGAAATTTTAAGACTGTTGCATGTGAAAAGCTCAAGAATGCACGCACGAGGGTCGATTTTTGCTCCCGCCAAAGGCGACGCAGTGCCCGTCCAAGCTTTTTAAACATTTTTAAGGAAGTCGCAAAAATTCAGTGAAACTGAAAGCCGAACGAATTTCAATATTTTAATTTTGTCTAAGGTCTAGGGTTTTACGTGTGCTAATTACATTGTTAGAATTGTTTACCTTAGCATGGCTGTGGCGCAGAGATCGACAACAATAAAACGTGACCTCATCACCCGTTTCCTAATACTTTTTTGCGAAAACGTTTCTTTGTCTCCTCGCTGCATATTTCTTGTTCTGTTTTGCTAAAGTGCGAAAGTCAAACTAAAATCGAATCGTGCCAAGCACAATCACACACAATCCTGAACCCGAATCCAGATCCGGAGTAGACCTCTCCACAATTAGTTCCAATTTGTGTGTATTCTGTGAAATCAATGAATTGAACTTAATCTTCAGCAGGACATCAGTCGTTGTTGTCTCCAGTCTCCAGATTGAACCATTGAAGCGTTGAAGCGTTGGAGGGTTGAAGCACCAAAGTATTGAAATGGTGCTTCGTTCACTGCAGCACCACAATGCAGCAGTTTCAGTAACTGTGTCCAATTTGTTCCGGACGTTACCCCAATTTCGTGCAGTTACGTCAACCCCACGAGGTGTGATTCCTTTGCCTTTTCGTCAGCTCAAGAATACTTCAGCACCACACTTTCAGCGTCGGCAGTACACAACCAAAGTCCTTCAACGCTTTAAGCCTGATGAACCTCTTTATCGATCTGGAATCATCCGGCCATTTAAGAAATCACCATCTTCATTACCCAATTTCTGCTCGGCAATTAGTCAGAAATCAGCAGACTCCTCGGCCACTCACATTTCCGTGTTACCGGTAAAAGGTGACGATGAAGGTAAAACTATCGAGGAGACTTGTTGCTCATACATTATCACACATCGCATCATCAGTGCTTAATATTGTACTAAATATATTCTTCTGGCTTAGGCTCCCTTAAGAACATCTCTGAAAGCAAGTACACGGGCAGGAGTCACACCTGCGGGCAGCTTTCCAAGTCGAATTTAGGAGAAAAAGTGGTGCTCTGTGGTTGGTTGGCTTTCAAGAGAATGAAGGGAAGGTTTCTGGTTCTTAGAGACATTTACGGCCGCACTCAAGCCGCAATGCAGGACAAGGTATTGATACAACTTGCACCGTGCTTATCCCTTGCCTCTGTGTTTAAAATTATCAACATCAACAATTTTTCTCTATACAGGACCAATCTTTAATGGACCTTATTGATAGGACGCCTTTAGAGTCAGTTATTCAGATCACAGGAGTCGTCGCTCTTCGTCCAATTAGTCAGAGAAGAAGCGTAATTTAATTTTACTGCAATCCGTGTCATTTTGAATTTTGTAACCAACCCTAACATTTGTATATAATGTTTTTAGGATTCTGTGTCTGGTGAAATTGAAATAATTGTTGATGACGCAAAAGTATTGGGCCAACAAGAATGGCTGAGGATCTCAAACAGGGACTATGAGAAAGTATGTTCTTTTTTAATAGCATACAAGCAAGCCAGGTGCATTCAGCTGATCCTAAATCTCCTCTACTGTTTTTCTGAAATCTGCAGGCTGACGAAGAAATTCGAATGACTTATCGGTACTTGGACCTACGGACCGAGAATCTTCAAAATCGACTGAAATTCAGAGCCAGTTTATTGAGAAGACTGCGTTATTTTATGGACAATAATCATTTCCTGGAAATTGAGACACCCACTTTAGTTTGTCCAACGCCCGGCGTAAGCTTGAACGGATTAAATTAAATTAATGCTAATAATTTTATCTTTTGCGATCGATACAATTCATTCCATTCCATTCCATTGTAATTGTAGGGAGCTCGGGAGTTTCCTGTTCCTACTCATCAAAAGGGAAAATTCTTTACTCTGGCACAATCCCCTCAAATATTAAAGCAATTGCTGATGGTTGGTGGAATGGACAGGTTTGTAATTCCGAATAAATATTAGATTACGAATCAGCTGTCACATCGATTTTAATTGCCCTCTTAATTTTATTCGGCAGGTATTACCAAATCGCGAGATGCTATCGTGATGAAAAGGCAAAACCGGATCGGCAGCCAGAATTTACTCAGCTTGACGTCGAATTATCGTTCACATCCCGAGAAAATGTGATGCAGCTGATTGAAGACTTACTGCGCTTCGCCCTTGATTTGCCTGAGCATGAGGCCCGATTCCCGGTGCTCAGCTACGAAGCGGTCATGAAGCAGTATGGAACTGATAAGCCAGATACTGGTGGATTTCTCTGGGTGGTCGATTTTCCTCTGTTTGAGCAAAAAGAAGACGGAGCTCTGGAATCTTGTCATCACCCATTTACAATGCCGGCTGATCTGGAATTATTTTACAAGAATCCTGCACAGGTAAATCAGTAATTTATTATGCAACTTTGCTTTATGCAAAATACTTCATAATTTATGCTTACGACGTAGGCAATCGGATTAAGCTACGATTTGGTGTACTGTGGCAGCGAAATTGGTGGCGGTTCCATTCGTATTCACGAAGCTAAGCTTCAAAGGCGTGTATTCGAACTTCTCAAATTGTCAACGAAGCACGTAGAATACTTGCTGGATGCTTTGAACTCTGGCTGCCCACCACACGGCGGTTTTGCAATAGGCAAGTAGCAAGTGGAAGCATTTGGCAGATAGCAAAGGCAATGAGGAATTGGCGGGCCGGGCGTGGGCATTACATTTTGCATTCTAATTTCCTGATTTCGATTTTAGGAATCGATCGCCTTGTCGCCATGACGACTAACGCGCCTTCCATCAGAGACGTGATTGCGTTTCCAAAGTCGTCCGAGGGATACGATTTACTCTCCGGCGCCCCTGCTCGTCTAGACGAATCGAGCTGTGCTTACTACAATCTAAAATAAGCTTACTTGACTTGGGAAACTGATAGCCGAGTTGCCAAATTTCAAGGTTTTTATTCTGTCTAGGGGTTTTTGTGCTAACTTACATTTTTTGAATTATTTACCTTAGCGAGGTCGTGACGCAGATCGATAACAATAAACGTGGGTAATCTTATCACCTATTTCCGAATGTTCTGCATTGCTTGCGTTACGTACGCGTGCAATAAATTATGAAAATTATACATGCTTTTACATAACTTAATGGCAATGGCGAACCGATCAAGGAACTTGACTTAAAGTATGGAATTTTCTTAAATTAAAACTCAGATTATATCCAAAGGTGGAATTCATTAGAATTAGAAATCAAAGCAAGACCGTAAGTTTAATTCCAATTTTCCTGGTTTTCCCGCACTATCTTCGAAAATTCGCTTCGAGCTTCTTACGATGAATTTTAAAATTTAAAGTTTGAAAGGAACTACAAATATTTAAAATTCAAAAATAGAGCTGTCAATTTTTAAATTACGTAACAATACACGTTTAATTACGTCCTACAGAAAGTTTCGGGATCAGGTTAGAAAGATTACAAAGACAAGGAAGAAGAAGATTAACAGCGCGAATACCTTTATCATTAACCAACGATTTGACGCTACCGACTTGAAATACTTTAGAATTTCCGTGTGAGCAGCTTCCACGTTCATTTCTGCGTCTTCAACGTTCGAATCGATCCGGTGCACGACTTCTTCCTGCTCCTTCACCATGAATGCGAGTTGCTGGAAAATTCCACCGAGCTCCACGATCGTCTTTTCTATGTCTCGCATCGTGTCGGCGCGCCTTTCGACGTACTCCTCCTAAAATGGACCGTAAAGATTTCGTAAAAGCTTGAAAACTTGATTCGGCCATTAAGATAAAATAAATTAAGCGTACCGTGTCGTCCTGCATCGTTAATTGTGTCTGCCTGTATCGAACGTCTCCCGAAACTCCGCCATAAGCACCAGAACTGCTGGCTCCAGAGCCTCCATCATCATCGATTAAGACAGAGCCTGAAAATTACCAATAATTATTCATCAGCTACGGGTTTTAGTCTTAGATTTATTCAGCAATTAAGAACCGAAGAACCCACCTCGATGAAATCCGGACATTGCTGATGGAGGAAGGGAAGATGCAACGGGCCCTTGCGAAAATTGCTCGTGCCTGCTCCTCTGCTCCTTCAAATTCTGAAAACGAAGATGGCAACAATGAGCAATGAGCATTGCAAGATCTCCTTAATTGTGCTTTAATTGTTTAGTTCATTTGCTTACCTCTGTTCTGGTTTGCAGTACTTGCTTAAAATCGTTGGACATCGACGCTAATTTTGACTGTAGGCCAACCACGACTCCTGAGGAATGTGACTGCAAATGTTTCCCGTTTTGCGCATGCTTTCCTTTAGCACCAGTTTGAAGCTGGAGGAGACACAAGACAATAGACAAATTAATTTATTGATTTCAATTGATTTCTTCGCTCGCCACTTTCTTCTTGCTAAAGTTAAGAAGTCTACTTACCATTGCGATGCTCTTGTTTAGGGAATTTATGTCCTCTTTGATAATGTACGTTAATTCCTGGATTTCCACTGATTTGTCATCGAATAATGATTTGCGTTTCGCGACTGCAGAAACAAAATCAGTTTACAATTGAGTTTTGACAATTTGACGATAAAGAAATGGGAAGAAATTCTGAAATTCGCTTACGCAGTGCCAATTTTTCTAATTTCGTGTAAGTGCTGCTAATGTGTTTTCCAATTTGTCTTGCCGTCCTCATAAAATCAGCGTACTGGTCCAGATTCCGGTTGTTTCTGTTGTGGCTCGCAAATCCATTCGTTCCGGGCTGCAACTGCCGTACTTGCGCACGACCTTGCAGAGATCGGAGGGCCGAGTGGAACTCTGAAGTCCGATCACGACCCATTATGCTATTTTCTTTATCACTGTCGTCACTTTGCGGTAGAAGGGTGTAAGATGCCGACGAGTTTCCAAGACTTGTGCTTGAAATCGTAGTCGAAGTCGTAACCGGTCCGTCCTCAGATTTTGAACTGCCTCGTCGTCTTCTCGCCACACTCATTTCATTATCAGTCTGAAATCGGACCAGATCAATCAGCTTAGTGAATACGGTGATTTTACAATACAGTAAATTCAGACAAGGAAGTCCTCGCTGCTGCTGCTTATAACTTACCTAAAAGAATCGCGTTGAAACTCCAATGCTTTATTCGACCAGTCTTATTGGCCAAAAGCTAATGATATGAGCCTCGATTCGAATCCTTCCTTTGATCTTTCTCAGCTGATTACGTTGAAATCAATGCGTAACAGCCTGAAAGTCGGACAAATAAATTAAAATCAGCAACATGACCCTCAAATAACTAACTACGGCCCCAGAGAACTGATAAATGACCAGCTACTGCGACAAATTAAGAATTATGGCACAAATTAGCTATGTAGTTAGCAATGGCGTTCTGAACTGAATATTAATTAAATCAACTTACCAGGTACTTTTTACTTCTCCGAAAACGCTGTTTCAATGATTGTCGGTTCCAAAAAAGTCGTTAAGCTGTACTCTCACTTAATTTAGGTGATGACTGCTTAATTTTGTCTTTTAAAAAGTTAAATGGGGTTGAAATATGGAATATTAAAACTTTCACAATTTGTTAAGTTCTTACCTCACAATTACACGTATGCATTGAACAAACAGAATGAATTTCCCTATTTCAATGCACTGCAAGACTGCATTGGGATTGCTACCAAAATACACATAGAGTTTAAAGCGCCGAATGCTGTGTTATATTGCTGAAGGAGCCGAGCCGATCCTCCTCACTACGGCCACCCACAAAGTGCACAACCAACTTGTATCTGTCAAATGTCTAGTCGAAGTCGTTAACTTACGAAGAGAATGACGATGACATTTTAGCAAGCAAGCATGCAAGCACAAAGGAATTTAATGTAACGTTTTAATTAGCCTTTCGCACCCAATTTTGACAATATTTGGCACACAATACGCAACCATACACTAATTAAAGTAAAATTAACTAGTGTTTTACATTTCAAGCATTTTGGTATAGAATTCTGAATAAAGTAGCATAAATGCTTGCGTAATTAGTGTAGAGTAGATAAGAATTAGAAAATTAAAGCAATGATAAGGACAATGACTCTAAACTCTAAGCACGAAAAACTTAAATTACTTAGAATGGGAAAGAAGACTTAATGCTAGACTCTTCAGGCGCCTGGTGGGGACGAGATGAAGGTTTGAGACGAAGACGAAGAGAAGATTTGCTGAACTGAAGATTTGTTGCGTGATTGACGGTGAGCGGCGAGGGCGATTTACATGGCCATGGCCGTGGTCAGGGCCCCAAGGCGCTGTGGCGGAGACGGTGACATGTAAAAGAGGTTTCCTGGAGTGCCAGCGACGCCAGCGCCAGTTTGCCCGAAAATGCCTCCTCCGTACTTGCCGGAACGCTGGATGAAGTCGTAGATGTGGTTGCGGATTCTCGACTCGGCGGCGAGAACGTGGAAGGCCGTCCCGTGGATCCGAGCTAGCGTGTAGGGGCTGTCGCCCGCTCCAGAATGCGACGCAACGATGTCTGCCGAGTGTGTGAACGGTACAAACTTGATTGTAGTCAGCGTCTGCTGCTGGAACTCCTGAATGCGTCTACCAGCCTTGCCAATCAGACGTCCGACGTAGCGAGACGGAACCTGCATTGCATTTGCAAGCGAAATAGTTAAGAACAAAGCCCGTTACCTGAATTTTCTTGAATTTTGGCTTACCGTCATTTCGACAGTGAACTTCAGTTCGCCAGCTGACTGAATGAGCCCAGAAGATCGGAGTCTTTCGAAGATGAGCCACTGAGCCCGTGTGTGACAGTCGCCGGGCCCAACGATGGTCACGCGATGATCGGCGCGTGCGTCGTCCTCCGGGTTTCTGCCGCTCCCGTCCTTGACCTTCTCGATCTTGATTGTGGCCCCGGATGCTCGGTTCATTTCCTTTATGGTGGCTCCCTTTGCTCCAATCAGGCAACCGACTGTCTGGGGAGGCACTGCAAATGCAAGAAGCAAGAATAAAGTTAATCTAATCAAGTTAAACAAGCCGCAAATGATTATTATTATTTACCATAAAGATAAGTCGTGGTCACTTCCGACTTCAAGCTGTGTGGATAATCGGAAGGAGCCAGCCAGCCATAGCTCAATGGATTTCGAGCAAGAAGCAAGTCGTCTGGAAATTGAAGTGATTGAAGTCCAACTCGGCCATCGAACGCAGCCGATGGAACAACTCGCTCCACTTTTGAGAGGACATCAGCGTCGAAGGCGGTGCGGAGTTTGGCGGTCACAAGCGCTTCAGCCTGGCTCATGCCTTCGATGGATCCACGAATTGTGATGATGCGATCAGAATCCTTGAAGCCCTGCCAGTACGTCGTTTGATACTCCGTCTGGTTTGAGACTTGAATCTTCGTTTGAGTGTCTTCCATAATTTTGCGAATATTTCCACCGCCTTTTCCGATGACGCGTCCAATCAGACTGTTGTACGCCTGTTAAGTGAAGAAAGTTAAGATAAACTTGTGAAAGCCTTCTAAATACATAATTTTAATGTGATTTAGATAATCTTACCAGAATTCGAAGAGAAATATCAGCCTCCGAGTTGGTTTTTGTGTTGCTGGCATCCTCTGCCAAGATTTCCAGGATTTTTTTGCACGCCTTTGTTGCATTTTCCGGGATTCCAAGGATTGTGATTATTTTCTCCGCCTTATCACTTCCGTGGAAATGCCTAATCGGTTGAGCTTTCAGAATGTCAACTCGGGCGTCGCACGTCATCGTAAGGTCTTTGATTGTGGCTCCTGCCCTTCCAATGATGGCTCCGATCCTACAGCGAGCAGAAACCAAAAGCGTTTGATCCCATTGCACTGTATTAATTTAGTTCAAACTTCGTGAATCAACCTACATATCGCTTGTAACCAAGATCCTCAGTGGAAATTCCTGGCTCGTTATTTTGGAGTAGCTTCCTGAACGATTTGCCCTGGAATCGAAGTTTCTTTCGGTGTTGTCTGCAAGAGGCGAAAAAGTTAAATAATTTGCGTCATCATGTGAATATTAAAAATACGACTTAAATACTTACTGGCTCGCGCAAGTCGCCCAACAATCTTCACCTTCATGTGGACGCCAGACTTGGTCGTGGTTCCATTAAACTTGGAGACGAGTTCCTCTCCATTTTGACCTTTCGCCAGAGTGGCAATGAAAGCGACGCTTCCGCCGTGGATGCCCGTCACGTCCGCTCTGCGTTGAACGGACTTGATTTCGCCACCCCAGTTGCCAATGATGTCCTGCACATCTTCTTCCGTGATGTCTTGCGGTTCTGCAACACAAAGAGAAGAGCAAATTTCGTAATGCAGATGAAAAACGAACAAAGAAGTACAAATAGCTTATGAAGTTGCAATTACCGGTCGTAGAGAAGACGACGCGAACGGGAAGATCGCGGCCACCGAGTTTGGTTGTAGCCGCAGGTTCGACGCTTAACACGGTTCCATAGAATGGTGTTCCGTGGAACTTGTCGATTACTGCACAAAATAAGAACGGGAATTTTAGCACGATTTTTCCGGAAGGTCACACTCACTTACGGATCGGATCAACTTACTCAAATCGGTAGTGACTTGATCGAGGCATTCGACAAATCCGTAGCCTTTCTTCACGGAAATCTTCACCACCCGATTCATGTCCAGTTCATTGCAGCTGGAGAGATGATTTGCAAACATAACCTCCGTCGTTTCAAGCGGCAGATTGCCGACATACAGTTTGCTCAGCGTGTACTCTCGAGAAGCCATCTTGACGAGGGGCTCTTCGATTTCGATCACGTTTTCACGTTCTAGAGAATGAAATACTGGAAAATTGACCCTGCATCCAAATTTGGGTCTCTGGAAATTGTCGGATCTGCTTACTAGAGATCAGAATAGCTGATTATCTGCTGATAAGGACAGGACGAGAGTTTCCAGGTTCCTTTCACCGAAACTGACACGAGTCAGATACGCGAAGACAAACGAAGAATGACAAACGAAACGACAACTTGAGCGAACGAAAGATGAACACAAACTGAAGGCAAAGATGACTTCACCCTCAAACGAAAGTTCGCAACTTTATTCATTCGCGTTCGCACTGCAATTCGCAATGCAAGACGCGTTTGTTTTGCTTTTGCTTACATTTCATGTTTTTGCCCGAGTTCGTTGACCCCGCTGGCTCCAAGAGCAACAGCAACATCGTGCAGACTTTCTTCAACTCAGCTGCTGCGCTGGAAAATGTGGAAGGAAAGTTCGCGAGTTCGTGAACTCTCTAGGCAAGACGCAAGAAACAACGGAATCTGAATCATGATCTTCAATCTTCAGGGTTCTCGGGTCCATCGTATTGAATGAGGTCAATGATTACAAAAATACAACAAAATCAAACCAGAGATATTACAAAACAAGGATTCCACATTTGCGGTATGATCGAATGTTGTAATTGGCTTTGCGGTCGATGAAGATGAGACAAAGGAAGATGAGAATGTGAATGATTAGAATAGAAATGAAATCATCTGTTCTGCCCTCGCCGCTTGCTTTCTTTTCGAATTATAGCATTTCGGAGGTACTTTCTTCAGGTATTCAGATATCTTGCGGCTTTGAACGAAGTAGTTGAAGTTTTTGATTTATTTGCATTTAGAGATCAGCAATTTTGAACTCGACTTCAGTGTTTCGCCATCACATGGAGCCTTCTCCTTCGCCGTACAACCCCATGCTGGCAGCCAACGTCGGGACGATCTACGACCGGACGGTATGCCCCTTCGACCCAACCCACACGCACAAGGGCGGGCGCCACAGCGTGGATCACGTCTTCAGGTGCCGCCAGCAGCACCCCGAGCTCGCGCACCTCGTCAGGCGCTGCTCTTTCAACGCATCGCACTGGATTCGAGTGGATTTGACCACGATGGAGGCTCATTTGGAAGGATGTGCTGAATTCAAGCAGTGGATCTTCACACAGAGCGCGAATGGCGGTTCATTTTCATTGAACCCACGAGATCTGGTCAAGAAATCTGCTGATCAGCAGAATCAGCAGGAATCACCGGCGGAACAAGCACTTAAAAGCCCAGATCAGCCACCAACACCAGCGAGTGGTTCGAAGGCACCGAAGGCTGGGATGCCAGCGTTCATGGCGAAATTCATTGCGGAGAACAAACAGAGCAAATTCTAACCGTAATTAAGCCAGGCTAGGCAGGCCAGGCCCTTCATGTAAAATGAAACTTGCTACACAATTACAATTACCTGAATTAGCAGAAATATGACTTTTTGATCGACGAGGGCTCTGAATTCTAAATAAATCCGTTACTGATATGGAAAGAACAGCTACCAGCTGCAAATTTTTCGTAATCCGACTTGATTTGTGATGACAATCTGACAGTGACATTGACGGTGCACTTGAACACTTACTAGTTTCAGCCTGGTACTCTTCTGCCACTTCTGCCGTTCTGCCCTGCGTCACCAAATCAGGAGTGCACGGTGAGCAGCATCACGTACATCAATGGCAGGTGTGTATTTCCCGAAACGGGACATGCGATACGATGATAATGTTGGGGCTGGAACGAGAATGGGACACGACACACAATAATTTGGATGAAAATCAAACGGGACTTGATTGACAAAAGCCTCAGTCATCACCATCAGCCTTGAATTCTGAAATTCCTGCCCACGATTTATTGCAGAGCAGAAAAGAATGTTAAAGTCAGTCAAGTGACTCGACAATTTGAAGTGGAATTAATTCGTGCCGCTCGCAAATGCTAAGCGAAGGTGAGTGCAGTTAAATGTTGAAGTTAATACTAATGCAGTAATTGGACAGAGACAGCCGTCGAACGGTCGAACCACTCCAGAAAGTGCGACTGAAACTGAAATTTTGCAAGGTGCTTGCGCTTATCTCCAATCTAAATATTATGTTTCAGGTTTGGAGGGGTTTGGACTGCAAAAGTTGAAACTACTTTTTACGTAACGGCCGTGGGCCATGTGATTTCGTAATTCGCAAGTGCCAGAGTATTTAATCACCGGCTGAATTCTCCAACTCACGCATTCAGACTTGCAGCTCTGAAGAAGTCCGCCTGCTACTGCTGCTATTTTGCACTGCACTTCGCAAAAATGAAGACTGTGATATTCGCAATTGGCCTGCTGGCCGTTGCTTCTGGTAGGTTAACTGAACTCTAGAATTAAAGGTAGCTTGGTTCCTTAATGCAATAAATTTGACTTTTGCAGCACAAGATCCTTGGGACATGGTGCCTGAAATCCTCTCCCGCATCGTGCCGCCGACATTCCCCAGCCGAACCGTGTCGATCACTCAGTACGGCGCCGTGCCAAACGACTGCTCCATCGACAACACGCGGGCCATCAACTTCGCCATCGAATCCGTGTCCATTCAGGGCGGTGGGACCGTGCATGTCCCTCCGGGCGTGTTTATCACGGGCGCAATTTACCTGAAGAGCAATGTCAACTTGAACCTTGCCTTGGGCGCGACGCTCCGCTTCACCCGCGACACGACGAAGTACCCGCTCGTGTATACCCGCTGGGAAGGCATCGAACTCTACAATTATTCGCCGTTCGTGTACGCCTTCGAAGAGGAGAACATCGCCATCACCGGGCGCGGGACACTCGACGGCAACTGCGACTGTAGCAGGAACGGCTGGTGGTTGTGGAAGGGGCGTGGCGTCACCCATAAGGAGGCCTGTGGCTGGGTCCCCGGCGACCCAATCCAGGACAACGACCGAAATGCGCTTTTTGAGATGGCCGAAAATGGGACGGAAGTGAAGGACCGCATTTTTGGACCCGGGCATTACCTCCGCCCACAAATGATTCAGCCGTACAGGAGCAAGAATATTCTCATTCAAGGAGTAAGCCGCCTGCGCCTTTTAGATTTTTAAATTTTGCCACTGTTTAATTTTTTATTTTCCTTATCGTAAATCTTGAATTAATTCCAACAGATTCGTATTCTGGACTCTCCGATGTGGATCGTGCACCCGGTCCTCTGCGAAAACGTAATGATTGACAGTATTTCCATCATCAGTCACGGCCCGAACTCCGACGGAGTCGACCCGGAGTCCTGCAAGGATGTCCTCATCAAAGACGTGTACTTTGACTCGGGCGACGACGATATCGCGATCAAATCCGGGCGGAATGGCGATGGGCGACGTGTGAATGTGAGCTCAGAAAATATCGTCGTGCAAGGTAAGAAAATAAATGGCGCCTACAGCTACGGCGTGAATTTGAATTTCCAGCATTCGCCGTCTGTGAGCTGACCGACGTTTTTCTTAATTCTGGCAGGCTGCACAATGAAAGACGGCCACGGCGCGCTCACGCTTGGCAGCTGCATTTCCGGCGGAGTGAAGAACGTTTTCTTCGAAGACTGCACACTCAACAGTCCAAATCTCGATCAGGCCATCCGCGTGAAGAACAACGCGATGCGAGGCGGGACGCTCGAAAATATTTACATTCGCAACATCAACATCGGGACCGTAGCGAAGGCGGCGCTGGAAGTCGATTACTACTATGAGGAAGGGCCCGACGCGCCGTTCGTCCCGATCCTGCGGAACGTCGTCATCGAAAACGTGCACGTCGCGAAAAAGACGGAGCACGCTATCTTCGTGAAGGGCTACCCGACCCCGGGCACGTCGGTCATCCAAGACATCGTCCTAAGAAACTGCTCGTTTAGCGGCGTTCAGCTAGACAACGTCATAGAATACGTCGATTCGATGCGGCTGGAGAATGTGAGGCTGAATGGAACTCTCATCGACTTCACGATTCCATAAGCTTTAGCTTTAGTGCACCTTTTTTTAATTTATTAGTTTAGTTCATGTATTCACGTTTCACAATTTATTGGCAAATGTTCCAATGGCAGTTGGGCAATATCGACAATGAACACTGATTTGACAATTTCGGCTGACTCTTTAGCACAATGATGGAGAGGAACATGAAAATCTTGGCAAATTACTAATTACGCACGCTAATTACGGTCTTGAAAGACGAGATACGAATCGCAAGGGAGAATTAAGCTGACAGGAGCCGGGCGCTATTGTCTTGGACTTGGCCGAGGGTTTCGATGGTAGTAAGTTTCACGGGCGCGTTGATTCAGCTCGCGTGGGTTTGCTCTGTCTCGATCTCTGTCCGTGGCCGTGGCGGGGTTGTCAGTGTAAATGTGCCACGGTGAATGCGACGCCGACGACTGACGGGCTGGGGCCACGAATCTTCCAAGCTGCAGACAGAATTGCAATCAAATAGAATTAAGGACGGTGACAGGCCACAGCTTTAACATGAAGTACCTCAATTTCGTTCCAGCCCCTCCGCGTCCGAATAAACAGTTTATCCTCTTCAGTTGTGTAGATCAGCGTGCCTGGAGGGCTTTGGTCGTAGGCCTGAAAAACGAAACAGGAACGCGCCAGGAAGAAATGAATCAACTTCCAATGCATGTTTAAACGCAGAGCAGACGCCAGTAAAAAAAATCAAAGCAGCACGATGAAATGGAAAGAATTAATAAAGTTGTAATGGCTAGTACAAGGCTAACGAAAATCTGACCTGCATGTGCCGCTCCGTCGGAAAAGTGACTATTTCCTGCTTCTCGGGTACGTGCACCGTGCCGGGAGCTCCTGGCGGGCCTGCAAGCAAAGTCAAATGAAATGAATATGGAAATCGATGAAAATAGCAGGCTCTATTACGCAAAAGCACACAGGAAAAATTGTAATTGCAATTCTCCTTACCTGGCGGGCCTGGCTCTCCCACCACGCTTATCCCTGGAGGACCGGGCGGGCCGGGATGGGGAATGTACACAGGCCCCTCTACGTCACTCTCAATCATACGACCATCGACTTCAATCATTTTCTTCTTCAATTTGCACCGCCTACAAAAGCCCGGGGGTCCTGGTGGTCCACGAGGCCCTGAAAGGGAAGGCGGGTAGTTAATCAACGCAAAAACTCAGACCGAATGTAAGAAGTTTTGGCGCCAGGCCTTTGTTAATGGCTTGGTATCATTATCGTACCTGGATGGCCACGAATCTCATCGAGATTGGGAAGAAGACACGGCTCACCCTTGGCACCTTTGATGGATACGGCCAGTCCCTTTAATTGGCGAAAACTCGTAACTCTTACTAGTTGATTAGCTGACCAGCAGATTTCAGGAGTATTTGGTTAGCTTACTGGGTAGCCTCGCTCTCCTTTGGGCCCGGCGTGTCCAGCGTATCCGCTCTCGCCCTTCTCGCCTTTTATCTCAACCACTTCCCCGTTGTAAATCCTCCGCGCGTAGAGCATCGGGGCAGGCTCTCCTTTCTGGCCTTTGGGTCCAGGCGGTCCCTGCGACAGATGAGGGAAAACAAAGTTCAGAGTGCTCGCCAGCCAATTGGGACTCGATTTAAGCATGTCGGATATTGTTTT
This sequence comes from Mesaphorura yosii, assembly GCA_009869945.1. Classification (NCBI taxonomy): domain Eukaryota; kingdom Metazoa; phylum Arthropoda; class Collembola; order Poduromorpha; family Tullbergiidae; genus Mesaphorura; species Mesaphorura yosii. Next base: position 80,490 of record WIXG01000287.1, on the reverse strand, counting down.
TTGCTTACGACTTACCAAATCACCAGGTGGTCCCACGTCGCCCTGCGGCCCGACGGGTCCCGGTAGGCCATCGACGCCCATTTCTCCTCTCTGGCCCGGCGGACCAGGGATTCCTTGAACCCCTTCCGGCCCATCACTCCCCGCCTCGCCTTTCGGCCCTCGAAAGCTCCACCGCGTGCGCTCGTCCTGTCCGATCGCCTGCGCCACAACAAATCGGAAATTTCAACAAGCCAAAATAAGCGTTATGATTAATAAAGAATTCAGTAATCATAATCAAGCGATACCGGAATTCATTCTTATTCTTATTCACGTGATTTGTGACAGGACAGAAGTTTATTCGACTTGTTAAAGGACGACACATCGAGGAAATTGTAAAAATCAGACCAAAAATGGATTTGTTGGAAATTTCACGTTTTAATCAAAATCTCAACGCGTTTTTGGCTATCAGCACGTAAAATTCGAGCCAAGTGTTTGTGTACATACTTCAATTAGCGTCGGGAGACGTGTGAAGATTTGTCTGGTGATGTTGGCAGCGCATTTGCTGCAGTCGCCCTCGCCGCCTGCGTCCGAGTCCGTCTCTGGTGAAGGAACCTGAGTGCCAGAAGAGAAAAGAATTAAAGTGTAAACAAGATTTCTATTATGAAATGGACACGAAAGACGAAAACCAACCAAGAAACTTGATTTAAGCAGCATTGCTCGGGCCATAAATTAGCACTAAACGCCTGTCTGCCTGTAAATTCGTTGCCTGACTCGCGACTCGCGAAACCAATTTTTGAGCAGGCAACAAGCTACAGCAGAAATATTTATGGCGAAATTATACTATGTGGGCCTTCTTTCTTTCGTGTGGTATGAAGTATGATTTATTTTAATTCAGTCCAAGCAGATGAGGATGCGGGAAAAATGAAGATGAAGATGTTCGGCCACACGATTAAGATTAAGATTACATTTTTACAATTTCATTCATTCATTCAGCCATCGTTTTCTTGATTCTTGGCCTTTCTGACCCATAAATTCATTTTCTTGCCCGTCCGGCGCGTCCGAACCATTTTTGGCATTGCGGGATCAGATTTACAAGGATTTTGGCACAAGCCTGACTTTAATTGCGTTACATGACTCGTGCTTTGTGTAGTGTGTTTGTTTGCTATTTGCTTTGAGTTGCGGTTGCGGAAATTTAATTCAGTGATTTGACATGCAGCGCAGTGTAAAAGAACACGCGTATGGCGTAATTCGTAAGAGTGCTGTGGCTTGCTTCGCTTATCAGTGACATTCTCAATTTTTACGGATACACTAAACAGAAGACAAATATCTGCTTGGCGTGTTTGGGCGCTGTTTTACCTCAGCCTGGCAAAAATTTGGCTAAAACTGCAGAATGCGTTATGCTAATGCGAAAACTATTTTAAGCCATTCAACTCATGTGGCTCATTTTGCGCGTGGCGCAAAATTCACGACTTAATTAATGATTGAGCAGACACGACTCCAGACACTTCATTATAAAGTCAGTCAACTGTGAATTAACTTGACTCTTGACTGTCGAGTCGAAGTTAATGTTTATTGGCAGCCTGGCGAGTGCAAAATTTATTGCACATTAAATCTCCGATGGCGATTTTAACGGCTTGAACAATAAAACTGACTGCTCATGACGATCATGATCATGGTCACGATCAGTTTTACACCCGCACAGCACAGCAGCCGGAGAAGAACTGCAGAATGCAGAAGTTGTCTCGTCTCATAAAGAATCAGAGACAAGTTTAATTACGGCTGCAAAATCGTGTTCGTGATGATCAGTTGGTCTAGGAAATTTACTGCTTAGCTGCTTAATAAATCTTTGCACTTAATTCATGCGAAGTTTAAAAGTTAGCAGGCTACGAGCTGCAGATCGAGATAATTAGACATCAAACTGTGAGAGAACGCTGCTTACTTGATGTCCGCTTAGAGCCAAGCCACTGCCAATTCCGTTTTCAGCCAAGGCCAGAGGCTCGGAGCTGCAGAGCGGAGTCAGGTGTCCCAGTACAAGAAGCAGGAGCCCCGTCCCCGTCGTTATCACAGAATGAGTCCTCCAGCGACTGCGGCTGTCCTTCGCCTTCGCCTTCGTCGTGCTTGACTCCATGTCTGCTCACTATTCGTGCTAATTTTGCAAATGTAGAGCTAATTAACTAAAATCCATGACGTGGCACTGTTGGCAATGCCTTTCGGCTGGACGAACATCAGTTTAACTTGGACTAGAAAACTGGATTCTTGCTCCCAAAACCTCGACGATGCGCCAGTCAGTCAGTCTTAATTAACACTAACACGCACTGAAGTGGATTTAAGGATTTAAGACATTAAATCCGGCTTGATTGCGTTTGTTTCACAGGAAAATCACTGACAAGTTCATTAAAGCACTAAAATTAAGGCTGTTACGCACTTTTCAGGTTCAGTTTCGAGAAGTCTCACATGGTACAAGAATTGCTGCGTTCCTTCCTTTTCCACGAGCACTTTTTAACAATTGCAGTCGTTGAAACAATGCGATGTGCGAATTTCGTCAGTTCTCAGGACTTCTACGAATGTGAAATGCGATTGTGTTATCAGAAGAGCAATGTTTGGTAGCCAACTAAAAGTGATGATTGTTAAATACAGCACGGGGCACGAACTGAAGCGGAGCCCAGCCAAGCCAGGCCAAAACACAATTGAGAATGAAAATGAACGGAGAAATCTCTTCGCTACGCTTCTCTTCTCGTCTGCCTGGCTCGGGAAAGAAATGCCAAGTGCCAAGTGCGAATGAATGCAAAAAATGAATTGTACTCTTCAGTTTCAGTTTCTCGTTAAAGTGAGTAAAGTAAAGTCTTGATTCTTGAATCCAAAACCAATTTGCCCTGCGTCTTCGTCTTCTTTCGCGTTCGCTTCTCACTGTTCTTGACTTGCATTTCATTGTCAGCATTTAATTTATTCTGTGTGGAAACAAATCACGGGACGGGCACTTAATTGAAAACCGTAATTTTAATGTCTTCTTAATTTTATTGCTCGTAAAACGGAGCGCCTGCTTAAAATGTCATTATTGACTTTCACGCCAAACACGCAAACAGTAAAATGCCAATTTAATGTTTGTTTGTTTTATATTTCCAGATTGGCCAGATTTCAATCATGCAATGGCGAAACAGGAATTTCTACGACGCGATGCGATTTTGAGAGCCACGTTCGTGTTTTTCGGTCGGCCACTCGCAACTCTCCAATTGTCCACCTCACCGTAGACTTTTATAGCGAACAAAAGATTAACTGCATTGTTGGTCCTGCAAAAAAGCGCTTAGCGTTGTAATGTTGAAGGATCACGACAGACAGGACAGAGACAGGATTCTGGTCCATTCATTTAATCCACGAATCCATCATCCACTGGCCGCACTGGTTAACAATGGGACGAGCCTTCTGAGTGTTCTGGCATTCTGGCTCCAAGCATTTGTATTGCGAAATTTATGTGTTAATTCTTTACGCATATTCAAAACAAGCAGGCCAAGCCAGGCCAGGCAATGAAAATATTGACTTTAGCTAATTTATTATATTTGCCATGCAATAACGCGAAAAGCTCGCAAATGCAGGCAAGCCCGCACAAGGCGAAATGCGATTAGATTTGGCAATTGGCAAATCCTCCTGCAAATTTTATGCTGATTTGATTTACTACGGCCACTAATACGAATGTACGTGAAAAAGTTATGCCTGAGCATGGCACAGTCGAAATTCGTTTTGGTTTGACTCGAGCGAGCCAGAGAACGCATGCCAATGAAAATTCCACGCTGATTTCTGGTTTTTAGATTCGGTTTCAGTTTCAGCAGGCACTCAAACCATTGCTGGAAGGCAACAATTTTGTTTTATTGACGGGACTTCCTGCCTCATAAACCAGCATAAATACTTCATTACAAATAAGAGACACGAGCACATCTTCAAGTATATCAATCACTCTTCTTAACTGATGCCTCGGAGTCGGAGCACATAATGATTAGTGGGACGTAGAACGAGTTAAGTAATCATGTAGCTTGGAAAGATTCACACAACGTGGCTAAGACAATGAAATAGTGTAGGTGACCTTGTAGGAGAATTTCTCAAATTATGCGACGGTGAAGGCGACAGGAAGTGTTCATTTGGAAGGCGAAACTATTCCGAATGACTGACGGTCGGCATTTCCAACCACGTGGACAGTAACTTGCAGTACATAACGTGTAGTGGTACGTCTAGCGACCTGCCCTTTGATTATACTTACTGAAACAAGCAGTCACTATACGCTGTGAACTTCTACACGATGACCCAACGTATGTGGCTTAAACTTGTAACGTTCTTGCTTCATCGTTTCTAAAATATCCTGCATTGGGTAGCGACCCGCTCCAACTATAACATGATTAAATCGGACATGCTTTTAAAATTCATTGAGACTGCACTGATTATGTTTGAATTAATTATCCTCGAGTTTTATATTGAACACTAGGTATGAGTTGACAACGATAGATACCCAATGATACATGCTTCATTCAACGTGCACTTAGTCTGTAAAACGTATGCTGCGTAATATTACAATGTTATCTCAGTTCTGCTCGTCCGCGATCCCACGGTCCTGCTTTACGAGCACAGGACACATTTCACTTTACGGTGACATATTTATATCTGGATCGTGAGGCGGTTTCCACAAACAATTTAATACATAACGTATAGAGACGGACGGACAGACAGACAAAAACGAATCCGTAAGCACACTGAAGATGTTCTAATAAAATGTTCGCGTTTGCGTTATGCATGCAGGCGCTTATTGCTTTGCTTGTTTCTGGAAATCGCCCGAATTGCACGTGGAATTGCGTTCTGAATTCTGAATCTGTGAATTGCTAATTTTAGTGCGCGAGGCTTTTAAAATCAGCAATGTTTTTGGAGTCTCTGATCTGTGCTGCATTCAGGCATGAATATCTATGTTGTGTTTTGATCAAAAGATTGACGCTCCTGGTTACAAGATATCTGAAAAATCATACACGATAACATCGCGCAATCATAGAAATGCCAACGACGGCGCCCGCCCGCATGGTAAATTGTAAATTGCGAATTGCTGACTAATCATTAATTTCATTTAATTTTCCGAATTTAAATCAAGGCCACGCTGCTCCGCACGCACGCACTGCTGAAATAAAAACATACCCACAAAATCAGCGCCAGGCTTGAAATAAAGCACGTAAATGCAAACGCCTGTAAATCAAATTTCACCGTTCGTATTCACCAGCTTAAAGCTTTCTGTTTCTATATTTCTAGGCCGATGCGGCAAAGAACAAACGATTCGCGTAATCGTAATTTACGAGTTTCTGGAAAAGTTCCGGCTGCCGTTCGCCAGTCGCCGAATTAGCAAGAAATCCCACGTAACGCAACGCAAAGATGCGTCATATGCACAAAAGCCAGTCAAAAAGCACGCACGCACGATTCGGAAACGAACAGGAATTTATTTGTTTACTCGTATTGACATTACAATAATAATAATAACGACTTGGCTTGGTCTGGCCTGGGAAGTTGATTTATAAAATTAGACTACAAATTAACATTCACATACAATTTACAATTACAATACAAAGTGCGTACGCGAACACGTACTTAAATGCCATGATTCATGAATCTGAATCATCATTCAGCCTCTCCTCCCGTTTTTCAACACACACACGCACGCACGCATAATTTAACATTATACGCAAGTAACTCGCCAGCGCATGCAGCCTTCGCAGCGTCAGCAACAATTTGTTCTGGAATTACAAGCAGGGAAGGAATTGCATCATTGCATGTGAGATAACAAGGAATAAATGATCAAATATTTACATTCGAATACGATTCACCATTCATGCACGACGCGTTAGTCGTTGGATTACTTGATCTGAATCGTATATGGACATAATTAGAATATCGTTAACAATCGTACATTCATTTGTATATTTAACTACAAGGATAATAGAAAAGAGCTCACGGAGCAGCAGATTTCGCGATAAAAAATGTAATTTAGATCTGCAAGATATGACCACTTTATATTTATGACATAGAAATTAATAGACCTGAGGAATGAATATTTTATCAATTCGAATACACAAACTCGTAAACGACGCTTGCGATTTGCGAAAAGTAAAAAATGTCAAGCGAAGATAGACGGTGGAAATCAAGTTAATTCGTAAATTGAGACTAAAATGTTAATAATTATATAAATTAAAGTTAAAACTGTCGGCAGTGAATAAAAATTGAGTGAAAATTAAATAATTAAATGAACCTTACCGAAATTAGCATTAAACCTACTCAAATTCTTCTTCAAAAAATGGCAACGGAGGCGGAGGCTCGCCTTGACTCGAGTCACCGTTGCTGCCCCTGTCGCCTTCACCGGCGTCCTCTGAGCTCGTACTGGAAACTGATGCTGAATCTGGTAAGCTATCAGTTGTACTGCTGCTGCTGCTGTTAGCTGTCTTAAGAAGACTATCTGCATTAAAGTACTCGTCATAATCGCTAACTAGTTGAGTGTACTCCTCAAACGTTAAGTTCCTATGAAGCTGAGCTTCGTCAATGCTATTTCTATTACTGCTACTGATAAAATGAGAAGACGCAGACGCTGATTTGCCAGGAGCGCCGACACTTCTTCTACGACGGTAATGCTGTTGACTAGCAATTTCGATGCAAAGAACCACCAATTTATTGTTGCATCCGACGTTTTCTTGACCCAGCACTTGGCCCTGAAGCAGATCGGAGGCGAGACCAACGTTCGACAAGCTGTCGGAGTGCCACGCTTCGCAGTACGCCGACGTAGCTCGAATTCCGGCGTTGTCCGACCCGTGCCAAATGATTTTCTGCGGCCTGGAAGCGGAAAAGGCAAAAATCAGGAATTTGCCAGGGTCGTGAATCGAATTTTTATGAGCTGCCTTCTTACCAGTGAAAATCTTGGATGACATTCCGTCCGTTGAAAGAGTAAATTGGCGGTGGCTTCGTGACAAACTGCCCGCCGCCCTGGAAAATGTCTGACCACGAATTGAAGAGCAGCTCGCCCTTCGTGTTCAGCACGGGAAGGTTTCTATCGGTGTATTTGACGATTGAGTCGAGATTCTGCACGTAGGAAGCCAGGAAAGCTCGGAACGTTCCGATGAGATTGGCGTTTCTTGCTTGGCGGTAGCAGGAATAATCTGCGCCCCGAACTCCGTGCATGTCGCCGCTCCAAGGGTCGTTTAACGCCGCCAGTCTCAGCTGCGAAAAGGCAGGGCAGAGGCAATTAATTATCAATATTTAATTTAGGCACAGAAAAGAAGTCAAGCCAAAGCCAAATTGTTGTTAGTCGCTTACTGAAGTTAGCTGTCGTTTAGAAAGACCGAGACGCTTGTAAAGCAGGTTCATTTTTGTTAGTTTTCACAAAAAGAAAAGCTGGTCAAAATCACGCTGGACTTACGCTGGGTCCTTCGATTCTGTTGGTCAGACTATGCGCTTCGAAGGGCGGTCGAAATCTGGGAAGCTCCGTCGTGAAATGCTCCGGATGTCCCATCAGCACGGGCGCTCGTATCAAATCGCCCATTAAAAGCGGCTTCCAGCCTTCGGAAACTCGTGCAAAAAGTGTCTCTTCGTCTTTCACGAATGAAATCGTTCCGACCGGGCTCAATTCAGACATCTGCAGTGAAAATAGCAAGCAAATTGCAAACCGTGTCTGATTAGACCGGAAATTGAAGGCTTACCTTGAGCATGGCCTCCCGTGACAGAAAAACGACTGCCCCGGGCACAATTTTCGAGATGGTCTCAGAAGTTCTCGATTGCGAACCAGCCGGGTCTAAAAATACATTCCAAAATGGTTAGTCTGCCTTCAAACTCTGGTTTGAGCATTATTTAGAAGCACTTCTCTATACAGCAGGCAGAGCGGGACTAAGATTAGAAATTATTAAAAGTGGATTACTCTCTCTGAGACGAGCTCTTAGAGCCGATACGCCTCCTTTTCCTTTTTCGCAGCATTGAACATTAATTTGAAATCTCAAAAGTACAAAGAAGTTTCTAGTCTTAATGCAAAATATGTGCCACACAGTTTCATTACCAGGTGGAGGAACGCCTGCTTGATTGGCAAACCCGCCGACAGCCGAGCCGGGCGAACCAGGCGAGCCAGGCTCACCCTTTGCACCTGGGGGCCCGGGAGCGCCGGGAGGGCCTGCAACGTACATCGGGCCGCGGGTCACGACTTCGTAGTTGAAGAAATTGTCGGGGAGCACGGCGGGCTCGCCCTTGTCTCCCTTTGGGCCCACGACAGTCACGCCAGGCGCTCCAGGTCGACCCTGAATGGCAAAGCAAGAAAGAAGATACTGCATTAATTAAACTGCACAGCACTGCGTGCTAAAGAATTAAAAGACGCATTGCAGGCGCAGGTAAGGGAAAAGTTACCAGCTGTTTTACGAGTAACGAGTTAAGTCCCGTTTGCAAGAATTCAGAAAAAGGAAAATATGATAAGACATGACTCAGGGTGGTGCGTTGGTTGATCCTTACCGGCCATCCTGGTGGACCAATTTCGGACGTTCCTGGAGGACCTACAAAAGCACACAGTGGCCTCAGTGATAACGATCTTTAATTCAGTATGCACAGCGACTGCTCCGACGCCGACTACACCGAGCGTCGCTTACCCGGCTTCCCACGGCGTCCACGTCTTCCTTCTTCGCCCGGATCTCCTTTCTCGCCTTTCAAATCCTGCAACGCAAACGGTGGCATAATTAATTTCAGCCCTCATGTTTTAGCCACTGACATTAAACGGACGGCTCACTTTAATAAGTTCCTTGATCGAGTCCAGACTGAAGCTTCCCGGAAGGCCAGGCGGTCCCCTTTCCCCCTGCGAAAGTAAAAGCAACAGGCATTAAGATTAACGATGTGGATTCATTAAAGGTGTTGTGTGGTTCGATTTTCTGGCTTACCGCAGGTCCAATCGGGCCAGGCTCTCCTCGCATGGGGACAAAAGTGTCCACTGCGTTCCCGATATAATTTAAGGGAGCTGGGAGCCCGGGCTCTCCTTTTAGACCGGGCACTCCATCAATTCCAGAAGCCCCTTTGGGTCCTACGTCTCCTTTGTTTCCCTTGTCGCCCTTGGAGCCGTGCCCTCGCTCTCCCTTTTCGCCCGCGTAACCTCGCTCACCTTTCGGCCCGGGCTCGCCACGCTCGCCGATCTCTCCTTTGGGTCCCGGCATTCCAATTCTGTTCGTCACTGGTCCGTGATCCTGAAACATACATGGCAGTGAGAGCATTAGTTTATGGATCCACCGCAAATCGGCTCAGCTTTCACGGTCTTAATTAAGCTTAGAAAAGACGAAACCTTGAGAAGATTACGTGGACGCCAATCCGGCTGCATTGCGTTTAAAGAACCGTAACATTATTTACAGAACGCTTACAAAGAGTTTGCAACTCGAAAAGACCGTAAAATACAGAACCTTACATCAAACCCTACAAAATTTGGTACCGCTGAACTGCCTGGTGGACCTGCAAAGAATAATTGTCATTAAATTCACTGAGAATCAATCAATTAGCCGAATTGGCGTCTGGGGTGTCTTTTTACCCGGTGGGCCAGGTGGTCCAATGTCTCCATCGCGTCCGGGCTCTCCTTTCGGGCCTTGGAGGCCTTCTGGGCCTGGGCCGCCAATATCTCCTCTGTCGCCCTTCTCTCCGACGGGGCCAGGCTTCCCTTCCGGTCCGGGCGGTCCAAGCTCGCCCTGCAAAGGTAAGAATTCAAGATGAAGCCAAAATCCAGCCAAGGTCAAGGCTAGTCGGTGCCAACAGCACATCTGACTCGAATTTACCTGTGGCCCTGACGGGCCAGGAAGCCCTCGGAATGTTTGGGGCAGGTTCAAAAGAATCTCAGTATAATTACACGTGCAGGTTCCATAACCGCCACCCGTGTCAAATGGGACAAACTAGAATTAGAAGGATATCAATTTTAGTTATCTGAATTCTGTAAGAATTAAAATTGAACTAAACTCATACCTCGTCGCCCGATCCGGAGCCAGCTTCTGTGAACACGGGTGTCTTTGTGATGACGATGCCCGGAGGACCCGGCGGGCCAGGCGGTCCGCGTATTTCGGCACCCTGAGAACCCAATTATTCGAAATATTAACCACAGCCGGAAACGCATCGACAAACGAAATTAAACGCAAGCTTTTACGAACTAAACTGAAATGACTAAACGGGCTAGAAAGTGCGAAAGACAGCGAAAGCTGATTTCATGCATGCGGAGCTGAATTCCAATTCAAGATTTGAGGTTTTCCTATCTAAGCTCCGGCGATCTTATCAGTTATAAATCTCCATCGCAGATGTAATCAGGCTTCAGGGTGGTGATAATTGGATTAATCTGCTTCTAATCGCTAACGGCTAACTTCTTCCATTACGAACGCAAACTAGACCGGTGTACGCATGTTAATTTGTTAATTAGCGAATTCTCTCATTAATTAAGAATTCTGGACCTTTTCTCCCTTCTGGCCCTTGTCCCCTTTCATTAAGTTCCTGAGCGCACTGAAGTCTGTCGGAATCGCAGGCGGTGGTCCCGGAATTGGCGGAGGAAACGGTCCAGACCCCAACTCAACCTCGTCCAACTCGTCGAACTCGCCAAGATCGTTGTCCTGCACGCAGACGTTCAAATGCAAAAAATATGATAAAAATCAATCAGAAATCAATGAAAATTCGGTAAAAGTCGATAAAAAATCAATGAACGGAATAAAATAGACCAGAAACGAACCGAATATTCGTAAATGACATCGTCGTTCAGGTCGAAGTCGCCAGAACTTTCTCCAGACGAAAAATTCTAGACGGAAAACATAAAATCATAAAATAAGGGCATAAGATCACGAAATTCTGATTCAAGACTACAGACAGAAATAAAAGAACAGAAAATGAATCTAAAAATAGGCTAAACAGACACAAAAACTAATTTCTGCTGCTAAGTCTGCTACTCCTGCTAATTTAAAGTCTAAGGTTACTGAACTCGATCGATTCTGCGCCTGCAAACTGCAAAATGACTGATTTGATCTGCACTCACGCCTGCGCGTGTGTGCAAAAGGCTAATTATTATTGCTAATGCGTGCAGTGCAAAATCGCCTAAATCGCGTTTCGCGTATGGTGCTAAAGCTAAAAGTGCAGTGTAAACAATGAAATTGGAAATTGGGCGATTGTCATCGACGTCGAAACAAAAGATGAGAGTAAAATGCATAATTGGGCTTGCGTGCTGCAATCGCGCGTTCGCGTCGCGCGTGTAACCAACCGAAAGCGAGTCGTCGCACTGGACTTCGGCCACGCCAGACATCCCATACAGCTTGAGTTCTTGGAGGGCTCCCTTAAACACCAGGAAAATGAATATTGTAAAGTAAATTGCGGTGGTGAATCCCATTTTGAGTCGGAGTGAGCTTGATTTTGGGTGCAGCAACAAAAATTCCGTGCCGTGCGCGTGCCGGATTCCCGATTCAATTAAATTAGTCAACTATCGTCTGTCAAGAGCATGTCACAAGACAAATACTGCTAAACAGCTGAATGCATTGTCGCTTTTGTCACTGTAGCAAGTCACCGCTTTGGCTTTGATGAGTCATCGAAAGCAAGGCAATGATAATTCATAATTCATTAAGATTAATATTTCATCAGTCACTCAAAGGCCAAAGGCTAAAACAATATCCACGAAAGAATCCGTCTCCGACGGGGCCGTTTTCCGTTGACGGGCTCCCACTGAGAGAAAAGTCAAAACAAATACACAAACCCACACATGACTAATTGCTTGCTCATCACAGTCACAATCATTTCATCATCACACGCTGACCTCTTCAGTATTCGTATTCAGTTATTTTAATGGGCACGGCACGCCGCACGTCGACGCGTCGTCATCAAAAGACAATGGAGATTAAGGTACTCACTCGATCGGGCCGACAGCTCGTCATGTATCAAAGTATTAATATTCTAATTGGGAATTTCCATTTTCACGCGTCTCACACACTTTCAGGACAAACTGCCTGCAATTGAAGAACAATCACACTAAAATACGTGTACGCGACACGCACAAAAGGATGGACAAGGACGATGCTGCTGCCGAGGATGACTGCGAACTTCGATCGTGAATCTGGAACTAAATTGAGTTGGTAACTGAATAAACTGAACGAGCCCAACAATTTAAGAGGCGGAATAAATCACTGAACGAAGACTCGAAGACCCGGTTTGGCTTGTCCTGGCTTGACCGCATTGTTGAAAAATACATGAAGCACAGACGAACTTGAGTAGTGGGCCTGTGCCCGGAATGAGTGCACATTACTCATTTGCTGTCAGGATCACAACAATGTGGACGCAGGGAGCAGAGGACAGGGACTTTTCTTCCAATTCCCGGCTCCTCAGCCTTAAAGAGACCATGGAAGGCTCAAGTTTAACAGCACAACGGGAAGGAGACTCGGAGAATGAAGAGATGAAGATGAAGAATAGAGAGAAACTTGAGACAAACGGACAAGCCTGCCGCTTAACGAGACGAGCTTAGCGCCGCGTCGAGCTTTTAGGATCTTGACATTTGATACGGCTCAGGCTTGGCTACGGAATACACCAAATGAAAACGTAATGCTACAGAAACCTCAACTATTTGCAGACGTTTGTGGTAAAGTATCAATAAACAAGAGCCCATTCACCCAAACTCCAAACTTCAATAATCTCGGCAGTGTTAAGCACCCAATTAGTTTGTCTTTGATTACACACGCAACACGCTACGCTACACGTACTTTTACTTTCCGAAAGGAAACACAACACAAAAGGTCACTTGTTTAACCACCGGCTGCAAATAGCAAACTGAGCCTGAAAGTGGGACCCGTTTTCGAGCAGCGCACAGACGTTTACCGAATAAGAAAGAGAAAAATCTTGCCTCGGAGATGAAGAAGATGAATATTTGTGGACGGTGACTCAATAGTTTGTTAAAAATACATAAACCACTCACAGATAGGCCGTTTGTACTGTGGCTTGAGTACACAGCCAAAAAAAAAGTCATACCAAGCACGACAGGCAGAAGAACGTGTGAAAGGATTAATTTCCAGGCACCCTAAGCGTTCAGAGATTACAGCGGCATAAATAATGAATGGGCGAGCAAGGCAATAATGCGTATGCATACGCATGAAGTTATGCGTACGGATGCAGACTAGCCGGCCGTACTTCATAATTTTATTGAAACCTCTTCCAGACCCGACTCCATGTCAAATTCAAACTTGCTGGACATGAATCATGAGGAAAGGATCGTAAATTCGTAAAAAATACGCCGTCTGGACTGTCTGGACTCTCAAACAGTCCATGAGGGAAGTGATTCTGGATAAATTACAACATGCTGGCAATGCTGTCACTTAAGATCCTGCGATCGGATTTTGCAATTTGCCTGTTCGCAGTGCATTAAGCTTAAAAGCACACGCATAAGCAGCAATTAACGAACTGGAGCTGCACTCAACACAGAAATTAACAACACAATTAGCGAAAAAGAACGCGAAAGGACTTGCTTGATCAGTCGAGTCACTCGAATTTGTCGAATTCGTCGCGCCCGCAGCGTCAGCTTTCGATTTGGCTCTCCTTTCCGGGTTTTTGTACGGCACTTTTTGCTTAAATGCATTAAACCAGCCGAGCGCTCCGCCGACGATGAGCAGCAGCGCGAGGACGGTCGCGACAAGGCAGAGAACGGACCAAACTTTCGATTTGGCGGTGCACACGAGCGCCATATCACTGCTTCATGAATTTGAATTAATCGTCGGGTGCACTGCTAATTGAATTTTATGCTTTCAACACACAACACCTTAAAAAAAGTCTCATCACTGTTTTAAGTACTATAGCACTGAATTTGGGCTTGGAAGACTTGGTTGCCATTTCTTGTGTTACTTTTTGAACCATAAAGCCCAAAGATAAGCAGATAGGCGAGGACTGGAACTAAGTTGATGTTAGCGACGGAAAGTCAAAACGCTAATGTCAACCGGCAACGATTTTAGCTGTTTTTCTTAAATGCAGTATCAAAATAGGAACAGGAAGTAGAGCTTTGCCCGCCACTGCCGCGTAGGAGTCTTTAATTTTGGCTACTGAATACTTCCATTTCGTTAATTTTTCGTCCAAGCCCATACGGCTTGCCCCGACTCGTAATCATGGCCATTTGCTTTGCTCTGGCGCCTTATCAGTGAAACTCACTTAAAAACACTTACAGTACAAGAAAAATGTGAATAACTATTCTTAGTCGGCTTGGTCCTCAACATTAATGTTGCTCTGCCTATTTTTAGCAGCGACGGCAAGAAATGGAAGCACTTGACGAAAACCACAAATTGATCCCAGCTGTCTTAAAACTACAAAACTACGTACACGAAATTACTCAAGTCACCATTTTTCGGCCGGCTCATCAAAAAATCGGCTTGCAAGGCTTGAATTTAGGAGAAAATGTGACACTGTCACCGATTCAGGCCTAAAATTGAGGCCAATACACTTAATACCGATTTTTTGCACAGCACAGCCTGAAATTCCACTTCAAGTCGTAAAGCCTCAATTATGAAATTCGCGATTCACAAATTCCTGAGGCTAGCTTGAGCTTAGCCAAGCCAGCGCCGTAAACAGAGCGAAACAGAGCGTGGCGTGAGACGACCTTGCCTTGACTTCTCTGCTCTGCTGTTTTGCATTTAACACACCCGTAAATAATAAATTTAGAACAAGCTGATAGTTGAGAAAGGCAAAAAATCAAGTCAAATCTAGCACGAGCCGCTGCACCGCGCGGAGAAAGTGAAAGTGGTGATGAGAAAGTTGGAGTTGGAGCTGAAGTAGGATGGATGGGCTCAAGTAAAAGATGGCCAGAAATAGAAATGGAAAAGAACTCTGCGATGCGAACTCGCAGGACAAGTGAAACTTGGGAAAGAACTCGAGCCAAGTCAGAAAGTGATTCTAGACTCCAGAATGAGTGCGTTGTATTCGCATGCATGGAGAGTGGCTCACAATAGCATCATCACGCGGACTGAAATGCGATGTGAATGGAGAATTGAATGACATCAGCCAGGAAGTCGTACGGCAACGGCAGAATTACACAATAATGCAATAAGAATGAGCTCTGACGCGCCGTGGCGTGGGGTAGTCGCGTAGTACATCTAAATAAAAAAGTTTCGGGCTTCAAATGTGAAATCCGGGCCAGGAAGAAACCTCATAAGTGGAAAATCCTGCGCTAAAAGTTGATAAAAGGCTTTCCGAGTCCGCGTCCGCGCGTACCGCGTGGGACAAAAACAAAAGCGAGCGTGTAAATAGTGAAAAGAATTAAAGTGTTTTGCTGTTTTGCATTGAGAAGAAACCGTGCAAGGCACGAATTTCAAAGAAGGTCAGAAGAGCTCGATTTCAGCTTCAAATGCAAAGAACCGTGGACCACGAGTAAAATCGGCTGCGGCGGGCGCTTGACTCGTCGTACTCGTGATAAATGGGCGACATAAAACTAAATCTTCAACAAGAATTCCACGACGCGAAATAATTGTTGTGTTGTACAAATAATAAATTAGAATAAAACAACCCAGATTAATTTGTGAGCATGTCAAAGGCCAGGCCACGCTCGCCAGAAAAAAGCAACCCGCGCCGCAAGCCAGGCATTACAAAAGAAAGCCCTTTAGCTTCTTTGTTCCGCGTTTTGGCGTGGCTTTCGGCGTAACTGACCGGAAGAATGTAATTGGATCGGGAGCTTACTTTTTTCGCATTTCGCGTTGAACGCAGGCTCTCATTGTAAAATTCTTTTGTACGAAGAAGTTCCACTGCCATTGTCATTTTACTTGATTCGGCTTTTAATGAGCACTTACGTCAATAAAAATACCGCGCGACCGCGACCAACTTTTCTCATTGAATTACCCGAAATTGCGACGCTCCACCGCGAAAATTCGCAATTATTGATTCTAAACGAGGATGGGAAAGACGACGGGCATAAAAGCCACGGAATTACTAACCAAGAATTCTTGATAAAAACAAAACCTGCGCAACACGCCGAACCAACTGCCGTCTTAAAACACTGACTTTTAAGACAGAAAAGCAGAAATGTTCAAATTTCTGGGCTGACGGGCTGCTCGGCCAGCCTGACAAGGGCAGAGGCAAAGATTGATTGTTATGGTGAAAGCGTGCAGCTTGTTGTTTCGTTATTTGTGGCGATCGGTCAGTCAAAATGTAATATTTAAGGCAGGAAAGTGTAAATAGCAATTTCTTGTAAATGACAAGGAGTTCTGACTCGACCGACATAACTTATTAAGAGGAATTTGTGGTCTCGTGTCATAATTTACAATTTACGGCACGTTTCGTTGAAGGAAACTCGAAAACCAGACGTAAGATGCATTTTTACAGACTGCGTGCGTTGCGCAATGCGCATCTGTGAATCGAATTAAATCTTATTCATTGCCCACAAACGAAGCAACGCCAGGCAGCATTCAGAAAATTCAATGATACGATTTTACATTTTATGCGGTGATGCGGCGAGGGAAGAAAAGTTACGCAGGTCTTGTAATCCAAATTCAAGCTCAAACCCTTTCCGCATGCTTGGCAGGCTTGGTTTGGCTCAGATCTCAATTCTCAGCTCAACAATACGGTTTTGATTAATGATAATCTCATTACCAGCCGCCAGCCGGAGTCTGCCTGCAGGGATTCGTAAACATTTTCTTTACTCGCCACAAGACAAGGGATTAAGATATCAGACGCAGATTAGATTTACGGCACCCAAAAATAAAAGATTACATCTTTAGTAGGATACACTTACAAGTAAGGTAATTAGACAGTGATATATTTTGTTTCAGCGGACAATCTGCCCAAGACTCCGTCCGACCCGTCGGCGATGCGATGCCAGAATTAGGAATTTTAAACAAATAGGCGACACGTTTCCTGAATAACCTTTAAACCACAACGGTTTTCATTCTCAAATCCACATTCAGTAAACAGTGACGAGAACTCGTCTGCTTGTTTACTGTTTTATTTACTCAATTTATACGAAGAATCCAAAGAGATTACAATCTAAAGAATTAGTAGCGAAACATCTTTGGAAAAATCCATAAAGCAAATATTTTGACACTTCGGCCAAAAGTCACGAATCGCAGGAGTCAAAATTCGCATTCATAAGCAAGAATCAAGACTCGACTCAAGACCGGAGGCAATTAAGAAAATAGTCACGAAATTGTAAAACGCATACGCAAAACTGCAGAATACAAAAGAAGACACCAGCGTCACATCATCGTCAGCACACTTGGTGTTCAGACGGCAAAGTCAGGGATTCTTGGTAATATTTTGACTTGGAATTATTTAAAGTTAATTTATGAGTAATAAATTCACAATTCACGGCAGGCAGGCAAGACGCAAGACTTCGCATTCTTCTTCTTGGCTTGTGTTTGGCGTGGGCGTGGGTGTTTAATTCAATTTTCCCGACTCGACTGCAGGTACCCAAAATCAAGCTCGCAGCTCAACTCACTGGGAACAATATTATTCTGTATCCAATTGATATTTGACACTGACCTGGAAATTCCCCTTCAGAATCGGCCCAGCCTGTCCAATGTACAGAATGCTGGCGCTGTCGAAGGTCAGCTCCTTCGGATTCCTCATCGCCAGCTTGGAGCTGTGCTCACGACAGTTGAAATACAGCGTGATGTTGTCGCCAACAACCTGCCAAGGTTAAAATCGAAACGCACAGTACATAAGCATCAGCATTTGTAATTGGCAATGACAATTTAAGAACAATCAACTCTAAGCTCGTCTCGACACGAATTCCGTGGACACCACCGAGTGGCTGAGCCGAGTCAGGCTAACGGATGTACGTGGACGGACCTTCAATGCGAATCGGTTCCACTTCCGAGTGTACAGCGGAGCCTCGAAAGAAGTGAGTGTTTGAGTAACCAGATGGCTGTGCACGTCCGTGTACAAAAGCGAGATCATCTGCTTGGAAGAGGTCGGGCTCTGCGAAATCTATGGACAGAAAAATTGTCAAATTAAGCGCATAATTCTCATCATTAGATAATAAACGTGTATTACTTTGATCCCGAATTGCACGAGCGTGTCCAGCGGGTTAACGACTGCAAATAAGTACGAGTTGTCGATCCGATCAAGCTTCACGGTCGCCAAGAGTGCGAAATCTCTGTACAGCCGATCCGGAAGGAACAACCTATGCACGACGCATAAAAACAATGCAATTAACTGATTCGGCAATTAAAATACAATGACAATTTCGGAATTTTACCTGTAATGAGATTTTATGTCCGCTCCTTCCCGCAGCCCGTACGCAGGAAAAGCATCCAGCCCGGATTCAAAGTACTGTGTGCGTGGATCGTCGAAGGGCACGCGAATCGCCTGCAGGAGGTCGTGTTCCTCGATCGCATCTGTAATTAAGTTAGGAGATTAATTTCTTCATGAGTCTTCGTCGTCGTCTCATCTTTGCTGTGTTGTTGTCTAAGTCTTCTGTTTTCCTGCCCTTGGACTTTGAAGAGTGAAGCGCTAGCGCAAAGAGACCTAGAAACGATCTTCATTCTTCTTTGGCCCTTCATCTTCACCCTTTCGACAGTAACTCACTTTTAATTTTGTTAATGTATTCCGACGGCAATTCGAGTTCTTTACCTTTCGTGCTTGTGGTGTGGGTGGCAAGTGGCAAAGAACAACAGAAGAACAAGTCCAACGAAAAGACTCAAAAGACGAAGACCCAAGATTACATTTTATGAACCCACATCCAACCTGCCAACCGGAGCGGACTATGGACGGTCGTTATTAATTTTTTACTTCTTTAATCTGTGGCTCGCATCTTCACTTCCACTCCACGTTGAACATTCAGCATTCAACAACTGGGCAAGATTTACACCTCAGCTCGACTCTGCTATCTACTATCGGCTTGGCTTGGCTCTGTTGATCTTCATTCATTATAACCCATAAATTTGGAGAGCACGACGACAAAGACGGCGATGGCAAGAGGCTCCCCTCCGCCATATCAATAAAATTATTTCTCGTCCCGCATAATGTAGTCATCGTGGCCATTTTTGTAAGTGCACTTTTAATTTTCATGCTGCGCAAGCAAATTACGAGCCCGTAATTGCTGTAAATCGCTCAGGGACCTCTGCGCTCACTGCGCTATGAATGTCACCCTGCCTGGCCGTCGTCGTGGCCGTGAATGCCAGCAAACCAGCTGGAGACAGCAGAAACCGTCCTGGAGAAGTCTGATTTTGGCTCCAGCGCAATTGTGCATTTGATTTGTTGGCCATTTCTTACTTTCAGCTGGCGTGGCGTTCGTTAATGTTGATTGTTGATTTTGGCGTTCCAGCGCCCGAGAAGAGAACACACAAGCAGCGAGAATAAATTTAATAACGCATTCATCACGGGACACGACGCACGAAGAACAAGAAAAAATAAAAGTGATGAATAAATTAGACACAGGGCAGGCGGATGTGGCCAGCCAAAACTGGAACTGGAACTCGTCTTCCTTGCTCTACTTTAAGAAATACTGATCAGATCAGGAGAAGATGAGTCCATTGTTTCATTCTCAAGCTCAGGCTCTCGCTTGCAGGCGTAAACGTAAATGTATTTCATTGCTGCATTGCATTGCTTTACAATGTCATAAATAATTATATTCCAGTTGTTCCAGCATCCAGCGATGGCTGGATTGGACAGCAGGGTAGACAGACGCAGATGCTGGTCTTATTATTTTCTTTACCAAATAAGGAAGTAATGCAAGACGCATCAAAAGCAGACACCAGCTCAGAGAATTATTAAAATCAGAAATACGAACGTGCGTGCTTAATGGGCCATTATATACACTTAACCCATCAGAAGCAAGTAGCAACTCCAGCAACTGAGAGACTGAAAGTGAAACCTGATAACCTAATTTTAATAACACGGCCGGCCCAGATTCGAGACGTTCGAGAGCCCAGCCTTTGCCTGTCTTTGCCTTTCATTGTTCCAGCCACGGGTAATTGTTTGTCTTCGTACTCACGTTCGTGAAGCGTGTGAAGTGTCAACAATCAAATCAAATCACGCACGATGAACGGTGGCTGCTGACAGCAGCCTTCCAGCTTGATTCGAATTCGAGGGTTCAGATTCCATTATTCTCTTGATGTGTTTTTGCAATGCCTGCACTCTGCATGTAAGATGGACGGGACTTTAAATTAATTCTGTCTTCATTCATTCGTCATTCCAAAATGGACATTGGACAAGAATTCCTACTGCAGCTCGGATTTAATTAAATTAATTTCTGGCATCTGCTGACTGCTGACTGACTGCTTGACCGAAGAGATAATTTAATTTAACGCTTTTCAAACTTAATACGCCAGCCTGTCAGCCATGAGCATTCGCCACACGTGCCTTGTCAAATTCGTCAAAATTCTTGCGCCAGGTCAGACGAAACACGATTAAACTCAAAATCCTAACCAAAAAAGCATGCAGATGAAGTTTAAATGCAATTAAAATCGTCCAATTTGCATTGCAGGGTTCTGCTACGAGACTGCTCCAGATTTCGAGATTCCCTGACTGCACTCCACTTCCCACTTTTAATTTCCGTGTCTTGTCTCAAAATGAAGCCTTGTCAGAGGAAAATTGTTACGTCTAGCAAAATGACTGGAGACACGAACGCCTAGACCTAGACTCAAGAAAAGAAACTCAAGATTCCCAGTGTCAATAAATAATAATGCTAAAGTACACATTTAACATTTGTGAAAGACGGTCGTGGGGCCAGACATTTATGAGAAACACACGCGTCTTGTAGTAAAGTCTTTTAACAAGAAGCTACGAAGTACGCGAGAAGTCAAGTCAGCATCCTGTTTTGAATGTCAAATAGTGTCAGCGTCCGTCCAAACAAACGAGAATGTCAATGAATATTCTGCTCGTGCAATTTGTTCCACCACAGCACAGCGAGTATTGACTCAAGAAGTTTTCAACAATTTATGCGACGGATGAGGCAGAGATTTGTCGGAGTACCGCACGCGCACGGAAGAACTTTTAACTTTTCGGATCCTCCGCAACGTGAATGAAGAGAATACCAAATGAGCCTTGGCTTGGCGAGTTTTGGGAATTCAGATTCTGCATGCAGATTTCAATGATCCGTTTCCGAATAAAACTCGAGAGCGCATTAAATAAATTATCATCATCATGAAGCGTGAAGTAACTTGCCTAAATCTTGAAATGATTTCGGGAATGTTGCACCGCTCCCTCCGCCACCGCCGAGCGTCCGGCTTCCAAACGGTTCTCCAGCCACGAGCGTGAGAACGCAGACGCACGCGAACGAGAAGATGAATGACAATTGATTCCTCATCATCGGCCTTGACTTGCTGGTGCTGCGCAGGATGAATTTCGGCTTCCGACGCCTAGCGCCTATTGTCCACGAATAATCCGTCCATTTCTCTGCTGATTTGGTGAATTTGATCATTCTGATGGGAATCCGCGGCGCCTGGCCTGCGCCTGCAAGAAGTCGAAAATATTATAAATTAGACTGCTCGCCTCTCCGTTTCAAATTTTGAGATTTCAAGTACTTCAAGTAGAGCCCTCTAGCTTTGTGTTTTTCTGTTCGCATCTTCCAAAGATTAGTGTTTAAGGATCTGAGTTTAAGCTTATGTTTGTAGTTATCCGAGTCATATTTTATTCACGTTCACGTTCACGGGGAGTTGGAGATTTGCCGGCAGCTGTAGCTGAACCTGCACGGCACAATGAAGATCTCATTCTCACTATTATTGTCTGCCGTGTACTACAATTCAACAAGATAATGCCCGTGTTTCTGTTTTGTTCTGTTTTGTGGTCGTGGAAGCTTCCAGCCTCGAGCTGCTTTCTCCATTCATCCGTGATCGCGAAGGCTTCTTCCGCTGAGCCACCGAGCTTTCTGCTTTCTCCGTTCCGTTCATTTTTCTCTTAATTTGCAGTTAAGAGAACGCGTCCGTCGTGGCTTTGGCTTAGAATGGAATCAATCCCCACGGATTAATGATTCCACTCAACGCAACAGAGAAAGTAAAAACAGAGCAAAAGCTTTTGACCAAGTAAACACGAAAAGAATGAAGCTCAACATTCAGGAGTCAGGCCAGGTTCCTTCTTTCTCCTGTATATGAAATTGATCCTGTCAGGTAACCACAACATTTCTATTCTATTCTCCTCTGTTTTTGTTATTATTCCGGTGCAGTGCAGTGGGATACGGTGCTGACTTACCCTGCCGGTCTTAGTTTATTTATTCGCATCCGCGTTAGACTAATCATCATTCTGGTCTATTATTCCAATGCAGTGAGTCTCAGGCAGGCACGACGGGCGCGGACGGAGAAAGGTTCATTATTTTTGCACTCTACTCCGAGTCAGGTCAAGTGAACAGGCAACACAGCAGCAGTGAATCATTAGAAAAGAGTACAAACTGACACAACACGAGTTAATTTGCTCCTTCGTTGCCATTATAATTTAATGAAACTCGTAATCGTAATTTCTAAATTAGATGCTTATAATTTCCCCACAATCAAGTAGAGAACAGCAACATCACAAAACCACCAGGTTTTAATTCATTTCTGTTCTCTTTTCGAATTCACTCATTGGCGTTCGCTTTTCGTGGTCAGCAATTAAAGAAAAGTAGTAAATTCAATTGCAGACGGCAAAAGCCCAGGCATTTCCAGTCTTTTCCGTCCCTCCCGAGTCTCTTCTTTTAATGGGCTCTTCGCTTCGACTTCGTCTCGTCAAATCCTCGTCTCGCTCTTGGTAATTAAAGTAATTATAATTAATGTGAATGTGAAATGCGAGTTATGGTGCTTTTGAGCTTTATTACTATCATTATGTCATTCAGATTTTTTGTTACAATTCTTTACCTCAAACGCAAACGTAAAATGTGCTAAATAAAATTGTGCGTACTCATCCGGCCGTCGTCTGGCGTGGACTGCCTTTACTTTTGGAGCCTCCAAGAAACAGCTCAGCGCAGCGTGTGATCGTGTAACAAGACGAACTTCCGACTTGTGAATTTAAGAAGCTTCTCTGCTTTTCTCTCCTATTGGATTTTGGACCTAGCAGCGAGCCTCGCTAATAAATTATTTAGCATGCCGAGAATTAACTTGTTACACAAAACAAAATCGCATATGCTTAAAAAATACGACGCATACTCGCGTTCGTTCTCAAAAACTGACGTACGTGTTTGGCTTGACTTGGCTTGTGTAATCTTTTGTAATTTATGTCCGCTGTCGGCCGGCCGGCCGGCTGGCTGGAGTGTTCAGCATCCAGCATTCGGACATTGGACACGGTACATTTTTCTTTTTTCGTATGTCGTATTACGTCTGCCTCTTTCGTATCGTTCTTATTATGGTCATAATATTGTACAATGCGATTATACTACAGCGATGGCGATGCTTTATGACCGTGTAAGATAAAAACAATAAAGCCGTAAACTCGTGTTAAATTGTGCGATGCTGTCCTGGCCAGCCAGCCTTTTTGCATTGTACAAAGCACTTGAAAGATCTGCCATCATTTTATCATTTAATTTCGGATTCTGTCCACGCGCGATTACACTTATGCATATGCTTGGCTTTTTATCTTTACGCCAACAAACACAAACTACAAATTGCATTGCACTTTCTCATTGAACTGGAATGAAAACGAAGCGAGAGCACAAGAAATGTACTGCACGGAGAGGCGAAGTACACAAAATTTTTGTCGTGTATGTCACAGAGTCATTAATCTCATGTCCTCGTACTTCGATATCTCGATTGCATCTGCATCTGCGTCTGCGTCCATTCTGCTTAATGGATTCAAATCCAACACATTAGCCAACCACAGTCACAAAACACAAATGACAGCGTAACAATGGCAGGCAGGCATCTCACAATCAATCTTGTGCATGCATCGCATCGAATGAACTAGGCGTTCGCTTTGACAGGGAAAAATCCCAGCAATCAGTCACCCGGCCGACGACCGAACCGATTCTGCTACTGTTCCTCTGCAGCACAGCCATCAGGATCAATGTCAAGGTGCGAAATGCAAACACCCATCGAGTATTTCAACACCTTTTGCTTTGCCTGATCTCAATCGTCAATTCTCTTTTTCGTACGTTTGCGTGTGACTTTTACGAATTAAGATTGGATTGCTGACTGACAGCTTTTCAAAGCCCCGCTTGAATAGCTCAATGGACACTCGATTTTTGATCCCTCCGGAACAGTCAGAAGCCAAAGCTTACGAAACACAACAGAAATGAGACGGGCATTGTCTCGCTGACGATGCTGCTCTTCAACTTTCTGTTTGAATATTCGTATTCGGTCTCCGTCCGTGCCGTGCCGGCCCGGTCGGTGCGGAATTTATATGGGAATTCTTTTGAAAGTACCTTCGCGTATGATTCATGTTCCTTTCTCGTGAATCGTGAATCAGACTTGACTTACTTCATCTCGCGTCGCGTCGCGAGCGTGAATAGTTTGCAGGAGAACAGCGCAAGCCAAATTGCGACACGTTGGCGAACGAGGACGAAGACACTTTCACAAGAATTCTAATTAAATTGGATCACACTCAAAACTGTAAACTGTAAACTGTAAACTGTTCACGGCGCAGCAAATTTAAAAATTCACAATTCGCGTTCACGAACGACTTACGACGGTTCGACTGGAATGTTCAGTTTTCTTGTTCAGTGTTTAATATTCAAGCAGAATACGTAGATTCCTCTCGGCGTCACGGCGCTGGTGCGCTGCACTGGATAGATGCAAATTTGTCGTAGTCGGAGTTCATCTTCCAGCAAAACGCAGTATCAAAATGAGAAGGAAAGATGCGGAATCTTCTCAAGAGTCAAGAGTCAGGATCTTTTGTTACTCTCACTTTTCACATTATGCACACGTTCGTTCGGTTCCGGCCGGTTGTGAACTTTTCCACGGTGCGACGAACACGAAATTTCGACAGGAAGATGATGTACGGAGAAACTTGGTGTGGTGGTTGATCTTCTTGCTCTTTCTTTTTTACTTCTTGCAGAGGTCGAGCCTAATTGCATGCACACACTGGGAAATACACGACCAAGATCGCTGGTCTTCTTTTTCCACGGCTCGCAATCGAAGCTCCCACAATTCACAATTGACACTTTAACTTTTGCGTTTTACTCCGAAGGGAAAGTTGATAAGCTGGCGGTACGGTGCGTCTTCGCATCCGACAGCTGCGGCTCTTCTTTAGATAATGTGATCCGAAACTTTATCCCAGCTCGTGCGATTTGCGATTTCTCCTCGCACTTCTCTGCTCTGTTCTCTCAGTGAAACTTGATAATGCTTTTGCCAGCGTGACGCGCGTCTTGCCACCCAAAAACCGGATCGAGTTCGTGCGGCTGTGCTGTGCTGAAGAAGTTTCTTCTGAAGATGAGTCGCGGAAAGTATCGTATCAAGTTGATGATGGATGTAATACGATCTGTAACACGCTGGAAGATTTACGCGTACGCGACGAGACGCTGACGGTGACAAGTCAATGTGTGAAAAACAAAGTAGGCAAAAGGCGAAGTTTTGCCACTTTGCCACAGGTGATAAGTTTACGAATTACGATAAGATAACTCTCATGCGAAGACAATGAGTAATTTTCTGTTAACTTGATCTCTGGCACCGGCACGACTGGAATCTGGAGTGAACCGAACTCGTTTCGAGCCAGCAAAGATCTGACTGCAGTTTTCGATTCTCGAATCTCACGTCCGCAAGCATCTCGCATCTCACCGGTTTCCCATTCTTTTCATCTCATTTCTGTTCGGTTCTTTCTGCGTTGTGCATTTTCCTTTTCTGCTGACTTGACTTGACTCCTCTCGTTTGCGTACCTTTTGCCTTGCCAGATTCCCAGGGGGCCACCTTCCTCCAGTGAGCTGGGCATTCAGAAATATTATTATTACAATGCATCTTCGGCCTGGACACGGCCAAGCCAGTCGTATTGTGAAATGTGAATGGTGAATGTGAAGAGCAAAGATAAAAACAAACTCACCAGAGACGCGAGCCGCGAGATGCGAGTCGCGGTTGCTGGACAATTTGAGACTCGAAATCAAAACTCGGCTGGACCCTCGACTGGACGGCGATTTTATGACCATTTAAAGAATCTCGCTACTCGACCGACCGACCGTCCGATGACTTTCGTTTTCTTGTCTTGACGTTGAGTGACTCGCGTTCTTGTCTCGAGTTACCACCCGAAATCATTGTGTCATCTTTACTGTCATCATTACAATGAAAAAGGTGACAACTTTTCTTCCTGTAGGCAGGGAAATATTTACGCTTCATTGCATCTCTGTACATAAGTCTAAGTTTGGGTTCGAATTAATGTCAGTCAGTCGGTCACGTCAGAAGCAGCCTCAGAATGTTGTACAACAATTCAGAATTCTGATCTTTATCGCTTTGCCCATCAAATCTTCATCGCATCTTCACGCCATACCGCTGCCGCGTATCGTAAAAATTTGAAAGTAAAAGTAAAGAATTCCAGGAACCTAACCAAAATTCCACCGAACCCCTTGAAATACGAAATGCGAATGCCTCCGAACTTCACGGTGGGAGCCATGTGATTGGGAAAACTTGAGTTGGGTTCTGTTATGATGATTTTACAACGGCAATAAAATCGGCTTCTCAATTGCGTTTTGCATCCGCAGCACTCGAATTATTGAGGAAAAGGGCGTCAGTAGTGGTGGCAGCTTCCGTTCACATTCATCTTTCTGACTGCGGTGTGACGCAACCAATTATTATCCAATTTAGGGTTCGACAGCGGTGCGGAGCCGCGAAGGAAGGAATTGGCCTTTTTGGGTGAAATTCAAGCCGCGCCGAGTCGACGCACTTCACGCTTCGGCTTCCAGAATATCCAGAACAATGCAATTTGGAGTTTGGATTGTCGGAGGGTCGAAGGAGGACGGAAATTGGGTTAAAAATCCATAAATCTCAACACCTGAGCCGCAGCCCGTAAGAAATTTATACCTCACGCTCACGCGTATTATGGTTAATTAAGTTGTACCTGTGAAGAAATTCTTGTCCTAGTCCACAACAATTTCCAGAATCCAGTCCCACTTAATTCGGAACCCTATCATTTTACGCTCCACGCTTCGCCATAGCAAACTCCAAACTCGTTTCTGTTACATGTCAATGCAGTCGAGTCTGCAGTGGTCCGCACCTTCGCCTGCAGAAGGGTGAGTTAAACTTTCTTCTTACACCGGTACCTTGAAGAAGTAACATTCTTTTGTGTTATAATAACGTAATTATTCCTTTAGCAGTCAGGTTTCAGCCCAAAACTCTGCTCTGCCCGACTCAAGTCAAGAAAAACCAACCCCTTTACCCTTTCGCGTTTGATTAGCTCATCTCTGTTGTGCATCAAACCACCTCCACGAAATACGAAATAATGAGGGCGAAGATGGAGATAAAGCTTTGATTGACCATTCGCCGTCGCCAGCCACCAGCCGAAAAGAGAACTCAGAAATTCATCTCCGTGCACGTAAGTTGATACATCTAGATTTTTCAATGTCCGACGCGCCGACGGAGTCATGTCAGGGCGTTTGCGCCATGCGTAAAGACGCTGTTTTAATGAATGAATCTAAAAATAGCATGCTCATTGCATGTGCAAATGGAATGCAAATATAATTTACGACAGACGAGTAACGAGTTTAGTTGCTTCACAGTTTCTGCTTGCTGTACCTCACCATTAACAAATATAACCTTCCTTGAACTGAATGCTGACCGCCTGCTTGGCTTGGCTTGTTAGCGCCAATGCCATTTAGCACCGCACCAGCACCAGCATCCAGACAGCTGGCTGGAAGCTTATGAAGTTAAAGACGTGAGGAAAGCAGCGTGTCTCCGTCTGAGCCGGGTCGGTCGTAAAATTCAGCAGAGCAGGCGCAGGCCGGGCCATGCCTTATCACCTTTTTACTTTACGAAGTATGAAAATGAAGACGAGTTCGTGCAAATTCGTCAATTGCGATCTTGCTGAATTACATTTTTTTTTCTTTTGTAGTCTTTCTTTTGAAACATCTCGTCTGGAGTCGTAAAATTCGCTGGCATGAGTGGAAAAAGTGATATTTCAAATTTCATTCTTCATTCATCGAGTCTGCTGCAAGTTCTGCCGTAAAATCGTGCGGAAAAGCAACAGGCGAAACGCGTTCATCGAATAAGCAAGTGAGTGAATGATTAATTGATAAAGATATTAATTGTCTCGAGCTGAGCCTGATAAGATGGGCTTGATCTTGATAATAAACATGTCAGTGCCGTGTCCGGTTTTATTGCTCACGATCGTATAAAACTGTATGAACAATTGGCTTTGGCTTTGACAATAAAGTTGCACAATCAATGCAATGACGAAACGGCGATGAATAAATTAACATTTTACGAAAATAAAATACGGCCTGATAAGACCTTCTAGTAGCGACAAATCAGTTTATAGATCTCTTATCATTCCATTCATCATGATATTTGCGAGTGCCCCGCGTCGTCGTCTCCACTGCCCCACATAAACTGCGTGACACTGCAGGAGCCGCAGCCATTCGTCCGTGGAATTTCTGTCCATTCCCTGGAAAAACATCCAAAAAAGTCGTCATATTAGAAATGCCGAAAAAACCACCGCTGAATTCGACTGAAATCTGAAATTATTCCTTTGCTGGCCGTTACCATCAAATTCTGCTGTCCCAACGCTTAATTTTAGTGCACGCAAACACAGGACAGAAATCCCATTACCATTTGCCATTACAAAAAGACTCGCGAGTCGCGATCGGGCCAGCCGATATTTGGGTCGATCTCAAAATAACTTGAAAACATCGATTATTCTCGGAGAGAGACGCCAAATTGGTTGCTGCCTCACAAAAAACTAAGAATTTGAACCCGCAGTTCATCGATCAAGATGAAATTTCAGTCGTGGAGCACATCCACAAATCACTGAGTGCGTAAGAACTAAAAAACAGGGAATCTCCCAAAATTTAAAAAGGCAGAACCGAATTTTGGCACGCAGTGGCGCTACTTATCTTTATTGCTTATTGCAAATTGTCTCGTACTCAATTTTTTAAGCGGAAGTGCTTGCCAGCATGAGTACGGCAAGATTGAGATAATAAAATCATCTTTCATCCGCGCCCATCTTAATTAATTTGACATTTATGACCAAGCCGAGCTTGTTTCTGGTTCCTAGCCAATTTCTACGTTTACGCGTACCCGTAAAATAGCAGTAGTGATCTTACCTGGAAATGGAGCGGGAGCGAGTTCTTGGCCATCATTTCGTTCACTTCAACGTAGCCCGCGTCGGCGTCTGCGAGTTCATTTTCTTTTTCTCCCTGAGAAATGATGCAATTCGAAAGATCGAGCGGCTCCTGCAACGCGACGCAGCGCAAAGAAGAAAACAAAACAGAAATGAGCAAAGATCATTTCAAGCAGCGCAGCGTACTTTATTAAATGGCTGCGGCAATGGCAATTTCCATTTCCAGGCAGCAGCACGAAATGAGAATATTTTTCAAAATTTATTTCCGCTGCCACGCCGGCTCACAACTCAAAAAACAGACTTCCATTTCACATAATTTTCAATTTTGCCTGCCAAAACTAGTCCATGCTCTTATCTTACTTCATTTTCTGCATTATCTGAACATCTTCCCCGGTTAAAATTTAATAAAATCATTATTTCTAATGATTATCATATTTCAATGACGCAATACAAAATAAAACACGAAAAAGGCAGTTTTTTTCTAAAAAGTAGGCTACGGCTAAGAAACTATTTCACCGTGTATTGCATTACTTTCAATTGCGTTCCGTTGCGTGTCTTGTTTTTAAAGCGACCTCGAAATAAGGAAAATTGTTCACTTGGGAAATTCAGGAGAAAAAGAAAGTTGAAGTTGTATCATTACACAAGAAAGAACAGAATTCGTGCATTCGCAGAAACAAAGCAGATCACAGAACAGAATTTCTTTTGTTTCTATTTCTGTGTTTCTGCTTCGGGCTCTATACTTTTGGCTATCTGAAATTGGACGTAATACAAAAATTTACATAACATTCAACTGGTAGAAGTTCGTATTTATTCAAGGAGCCAGAGACCTGAACCTGGATCCTGAAAATTGGTAAGTTTCGCCGTATTTTAGTGTTTTCCTTCCAAAAGTTTATAAGCCGGTCATGAAACTAAGATCAAGGCCGATGCCGGAGTCTGAAGCCACTTCCAAAGGCAAGTAGTAACAGTAAAAAGCCTGAATTGGGTCTAATTAAGTAGTTTAATCCCTCCCGGGCAAAATGTTCCGGTAATTGCCGACTACCAAGACCCAATCATAGAATAATAGGTGCAGTAATAGTAATAGAAGTAATAGTGACTTAATTATAGTAATTTCCTAGCTTATTGTTTTGTCCAGGGAGCTTTTTAAGCTCCGCTGCCTAAGGAGATCATTGCTGAATTGCTGCCTGCCTGCCTTGCAGTTTCGTGGCTCTGGTTTCTCTGGAGTGGATCTTCTTCAACAGCAACCGGAATCGTAAGCTGGTAATTGAGTTCTGTGTTCTACTCTGCTGCGCTGTGTACTGGCTCTAAGCAACTGGAGCTAGAAAGGAGCCGAGCCGAGGGAGAAATATTGCCTTACTTACCCTGAAGAGTGAAAGTCTTGCATTTTTCACTCGGACTAGAATCAGCTTGACATCTCTGACATCAATCTCCTGTTGCTGCTGCAGTAGTGGTGTTGGGAAAAACAGGCCCCGCTCCTGCTCGTGGTCCTGATCCATCTTGTGTATCAGTCGCTCAAGATTCTGCGAGCATGCGACCAGAATTTGTCAAAATCAGCTTCAACGATCAACGCAATGGCAATGGCAAGTCAAACTGGTGGTCAAGATTTCATTCAAGCACAGAAAATGCATTATGGACTCGATTTCTTATCAATTTCTCAGGGATCGGGAATTCTGGGACGGAATTTCGACGACGTGGCGTAAAAGGCAAAGGCTAAAAGGCTACAAAGTGGTTTTTACAATTGCGCAATTTGATTCTGGAGAAGAAACAATTTCCTGTGGCACGCGCACATCGGAATTTGAATTCAATGCAAGTCTTTTGCCTTTGCTGCTTTTCCTCTTGCGTTCTCGCAGAATTCGATCTTTTGCATAAACGCATAAACGAGTGAGAAATCGACCAGACCAATTTTGTTACGTGTTCGAGTTGAGAAACATATTTTTGCACTTGAATTGGTACTCTACACTCGATACGTCTAAGCTTCTTTGTTCCGGATGAGCAGAATCGCAGAAGAAGAATGGCATTTGCAGCCTCGTAGCAAGAAGCCGGCAGGAAATCAATTCTTTCTGTCTGGATCCTTTTGCCTATTTATTTTGCAGCCTGACTTGAACCAACACCACGCCATAAAATATTCGGCTCTTTTGTTCATGTTGCCTGTACCTTTCCACGGGCCAAAAGACAGGCGTGAATATGCCGGAAGGACTTTCCATTCATAAACACGGTGCGTAATTCACTGATGGCGATGCAGAAGGCGTCAGACAGGTCGGTCCAGTTCGTCACGTCAAAAGCCATCTGAAAACAGACACGAGGCAGGAGATTAGGCGCGAAATTCGATTTACTTGAAAAGGGCAAGACAAAAGTCAAGGTCACTGGTCGCTCGTCCGGCCGTCGCGTCCGTCCGTGCAGTCGAAGTCGAAGGCGTCATTCGTCGGGCGTCGATCGTCAGCATTTCTAATCATCTAATCAGTTATCAGTTTATGCGAAATGCGTATTTACAAGCATGTTTGCCAATGGAAGGAAAACGACAGCCGTACAAATCGTAATTTTAGTCAAATTTAAAATATTCAGGCTTTATTGAGGCAATTTATGCTTTAAGACTCAACTGCTAAGATTAGAAATAGTAAAGGAATACGTATATTTATGACACGATTTTCAGATTTTCTTAACTACGCGTAGCGTCCCATATTTAACATTTAAATTAGCGCAATCGCAATGACTTCGACTCCTCTTAAAAAGTGACACAAGGCAAAATTCTTGCTGTCATTGTCAAAAGTCGTCATCTCTTCGAGCCGCGCGGCCACGCGAGGAGCGTAAAACAAAAGCGACCACGACGAAATTTCGCAATTGGCAATCCTTTCATTCACAATTTACAAGAAAAACCTTTCTTTTTATTTAAAATATAGGCCGTTACTTAATAATTCATAATTCTTAGCCTAGTTTTAGTTTTTTGCAAGTCACAAGTCACAAGTCACAGGTTCTCAAATTAGATTACTTAACGCCTAACAGGCCGGCCAGCAGGCTTGGCTGAGTCCTGCGCCTATGCCTACGTCTTATTAAAGAGTCGTCGTACTTTTCTGATCCGGGCATTGGCACCATTGTTGCTCTGCTGCTCCAGTTCGCTGTTGCTATTTGTGCTGCTCGTGCTGGAGCGACGATGGACTGGCGAACTGCACCCGCTGAATTGACCGCCGTTGATGATCGAAATTCGTTTCCAGAGTTTGTGACTGGCCACTTCTCGAGTCGTCTGCAGAAAAAGATCAGTATTAGCACATTAGCAGCGCCTTATCACCAAATCACCATTTACAAGCGTAGGAAATGATTCTAAGCCATTAACTTACGTTATTCATGTGCTCGAGGTGTTGTTCGATCTGCTCCGCAGCCATTTGCAGGTCGTCATGTAAGGGATGGTCGACGGACGTGACTTTCAGGAGCCGAGAGAGTAAAAGCGGATAGCGCGTCACTCGCTGCACTGGAACCTGAAAATTTCGCCATCACAAGTTAACCTCAATGTATTGGAATTAACTTAGAAAAGTGGTTCCAATTTAATTTTTTTTCCTATTTTGAAACGGCGCTGTGTTTTTTGGGGCCCAAGACGCGCAGGAGCGAGTGGCCTTGCAAAACTTGCGTTTGTGAGTTTGACCGCGCATTTTAGCGTCAGTTAAGTAATTTTGGTTGAAAGGCAGTCGCCAGTCTCAAGAAAAAGTGAAAAATCACTATTTTTAATTGTGGGCTCTTGCACTATTGCAAAATCCAACGCCTAAAACCATTAATTCTCTTGCATTTTCTTTCAGTCTGTCAAATCAATTCATTGAAACTGCCAATCTTTCTTGTG
This sequence comes from Mesaphorura yosii, assembly GCA_009869945.1. Lineage (NCBI taxonomy): Eukaryota > Metazoa > Arthropoda > Collembola > Poduromorpha > Tullbergiidae > Mesaphorura > Mesaphorura yosii. The sequence continues at coordinate 47,588 of WIXG01000287.1, read as the reverse complement.
TCGCTGTCACAGTCGCCAATCAGTGCTTTGTTACGCTTCTTATCATTGTTAATTGTTGGTAAGTTACAGTTACAACACAAGAAAGGCAAGAATACAGAATTCGCCATGTAAGCCATCTGATTACAAAAATTACAAGAATCCTTTCTGTTCTCTGAAAATCTTAAATACTCATTCCGCTAATGAAATTATCGCCATCGCCCATTAATTGCAACTGGCCAACGTCTAATGTGCTTTCAATAATGCATTAATTGCGTATTCGCTCATTCTATCAGTTTTGTGCACAACTACACAATTACGCAACTACATTCGTGTATTGGTAAGTATCTCGCTCAAATCTCATTTATTTCATTCGCACATGCAATTAACACTATGCACATGCACTGACGGGTTTCTCAATTCTTAGGCGTACGCCGTGTAGTGGTCCAGATTACGATTACAGATTTCTCTCCCCCACGTATGTCTTCATCTTTTCGTCTTCATTCATTAATTTAGTGCATCCTCCAACATTTTGCAATGAAGGTCTACTCAACCGTGCCAATTCATCATACGAACTGCGAATTAAAAGCGACGGAGGACGGACGTGTGATGAAATTGCATAATGCAATGCATAATGCGAGCGCCTAAACAAATGATCTTGATTCAGATTCGGCCTAAGAACAACAGAAAGACGAAGAAATTGCAATTGCCAGACATGTGCTCAATCATCTTGAATTCAGACGCGATACGCCCGCCCGACCCAGCCTGTTGTATTCTGTTTTCTGTGTTATGAATGATTGACTGATTAGATAAACAAGAACAAATTCTTAAGCACAAGCAACAAACGAGCAAACTGGCAGTTGGCATTTGTAATTACAAGGTGGACGTATGCAAGGAGAGATCGCTTTTCAAGATACGACATTCAGAATAATGCAATAAGGCATGCGAGTAGCGAAATGTGGGATCCTCCTAAAACACACCACGCCGTGGTATTCAGCCTGCATTTCTTAATTTAAACACCCGAAACCATAAATTATGAATGAATTTGTGTATTAATCTCGTTTCTCGTCATTCTTGTATGCATGCGAGCATGTGTATCGTGTGCCATAAATTTTAGATAAATGCAGCCTGCCAATGCAGCGCTTGAAAATAACACGACTGACACTATGCAAATAATGAATTGTATTCCGTTCCAATTTATGCCCCTTAATTAAAAAGTAATTATGAATGTGACGTACTACATGAAATGCCCATCTGTATTTTGTTTTAATAGTCAAACAGCGGATCGCGAGCTGAGCCCACAGATTTCTTGGCGGCGGCCTGCACTTGCCCGCAATGCATTGGACATTTGCAAGTTCATTTCGCCTTGCGTGATTTCGCAGTGTCATCGCCAAAGATAAAATAATTTCCATTGTTTCAGGATTCCTGCGTCCTGCCTGCCCGCACTGCACTCGAGATCAATGATCAATTCGTGAGACAAAAGAAAATGACTCGTCCTCTTTGACTTGACCGTCTTCGTCTTCATTCGCCGCCATGGACATCGAACTTAAGGCCGAAATAGAAATGGAACTCATATGACCAGGCGAATGGCGACGATTTCCGTGCCGTGAGCCGTAAGAAAGGAATTCATTCACGGAAGCGCGCAGCGAAGGACAAAGACGACAAGGAGATCTTTATTATTTCATGACACGCAATCAGCAAAAGTGGACATTCACACCCACGAAGCCGCAATCCGCTTGACCGCGACCAGAAAACTGCCTGCTCATAGTCTTTTATCAGATTCTCATTTACCGCATGCGATTATCATTTTAATTTGCCATGGCTTGAAACAATAGCAAACCAAGCCACCCACACTGCCACTGCCTGCATTCTTCATCTTCCTGCTGCACGCATGCGAAGAGTCTAAAAATATTTTCCTGCCTTCATTGAAATCAGTCGATTTTCGATTCTGCCTTTTGGCTGTTTACTGTCGAATCTTTCGAATTTCGAAATGTGGGGCAAGACACGACGAGACGAAAGGTGCTGTTTGTCATAAATTCCTTACCAATTTGATTCTTTTTAGCCTTTTTGGCGTAACGAAGGAACGTGCTAACTGCTAATTGCAAGTTGCCCTACAAATACACGATGGCCCATAAAGTTTACCTCATGCTTGAATTTAATGGCTTTCATCTTTTTGGCTTGGCATCTCGCACGCGCAAATTCAATGTGCAAAAAAAAATTGCAAGACCCACCAGAAAATACACTTACCATAAGAAAAGCTGGTAAATTCATTCTTCTTAGCACGGCATTCTCCATTTGCGAAACGCGGAGGAAAATCCGGAGCAGCTCCTTCTCCTTCTCGAGCTGCGTGAGCAGAGCGCCTGCATTCGCCTTCAACGAAGTGATAAAAATAAAATAAGTGATAATGCAATTAGAACACGTGCAATAACTGATTAATTCGCAATTCGCGAATCGCAGGTCACAAACTGTGTGTGTGTGTGAATGTGGTGAAATAAGTCAAAAATTGCAATTTCGCGTAAATCGTAAATGCACACTAAAACATGTAATTTTTGGGACGTGAGCAATAAATCAAATCGTAATTCGAGTGTTTACATTTTGCACTGCAATAATTTGGGGGCAAACGTACGAAAATTACGTAAAGCGACCAGATATTCATTCGGAAAAATTGCAGTGCTCTCGAAATTCAATTTATTACACGCGCTTAATGGTTTTCACCTTTGACTCTTGCGTGCTGCGTTGATTCTAAAGAAATTGGCGATTAGCGTACCTGTCTCGTGCAATAACTCTCGAACCCGCTCATCATACGCTCGCCAATGTCGACGAAGATTCGGCCGATATTCACGCTCGCCAAGTCGTCCTCTTCGTCCTTGATCGCCTTAGCTTCTTCGATGCTTGCCTTGAGCGCGCCAGTCAGCTCGACGTTGATGTCAATCAGCTGGGCGACGTTGAGGAAGATGAGGTCGAGCTGGTCCTTCGTCAGGAGCCCGGCGACTTGAATCGGGTTGTAAAACTCATCCGAGATGATGCGCAGATCGCGACCGTACTTGAGCTCAGTCTCGTAAATCTCCAGAATGATTTCCTTCCGCTCGTTTCGCTTCCGGGCGCACGCGCCACAAATTTCCGAGCCCTGCTTGGGCTCTTCGGGCAGGCTGTGGCAGTCTTTGCAGAGAGTCAAGAATGTGGAGGACCCATTTTGGCAATTTGGAGCGACGCCCGCAGCGGTTCCGATGGCACCGAGAACGGCGACGATTGACCCGGCTTCGGATCCGATCCCAGAGTCGTTTCTCTCAATGTCCTTCGCCTTTTTTGACTTTTTGTTCCCGCTTCCTGAATTTGAAGATTTGTGCTTGTTTTTGACGCCGAGAGAATTCTGCAAAAATATACGCCATAAGAAGCGGAGAATTAAAATGTATGTTAATAAACCGCGAAATTTGAATCTGAAGAGGTGTTGGCGAATCTACGCTAATTTGCCTGCGCGCGTGCATTGCAGAAGGAAACCGCAATGCAAATGCAAATGAGTACAGAATGAATCTTTTGCGTATTTAAACTCCGTCGCACGCAATTTTAAGCCCATTATACCCATAACGGTAGTAAAATCTGTTTTAATAATCATGTCTATCAACTTCTTACATCTTGCATATCTTCCGGGCTGCTTTTTGCTTGGATTAAACACTCATCAAGGGAAGGCCAAGATCATGCAAGACGAGTTTTTGCGCGAGACGCGCATTTGCTGCAGAGAATTGCATGCAATTCCGTCGTGTGAAATGCAAAGCAAAATAGTACAGCTTTCTTCCATGTCCACAATGCGCCGAGCTCGCCACGGCCACGCCCAGCATTGAATTTGCAACGTTTATAAGAAATATTGCCTGTAATTAGTTGACCATTTAGTATTGACATTTAATAATCAGGTCAGGCGTGTTAATTATTAAGTTCTTGTTTATTCCGATTCTCACAATTAAACTGACATTATCCGATTGCGAATCATGCGAAATACGTGACCAACTCGCTGCAAATCATGAAATTGACCGTTGGTCATCGAAATTGAAACCAGTCGCCCAGTTTCTTGCTTGTTGCCAAGAATCGACCCGCCAACTGCCATAAACTGGGACACACAAACAACTTACGAGCCCAGCGCGAGTGAAAGCGCTCGTAATTACGATAAATTAGTACTCTGAGCTCTTGAGTTCATGTTCAAACAGGAATTTATTCAAGGAACGCATGCATCTGATTTGCACTCGCATTTGCCTTGCTAAATATGGAGATGATAACAACCTGAGACGGTCGACGCGCTTGGCTCTCAAGAAAAGTAATCAACTTAAGTAAGTACGAATGTCATTTGCATTTGCCGTGCAATGGCAATTTGCATTGCATCCATTTCTGACGTGATTAATGGTCCTTTCGACAATGGCCGTTTTAGAGAAACTGCTTAGTGTATTTAAGAGTCAAAATGACAGGTGTTTCAATTGCTGTGCTTGTATACAAGCCGACACGACAAAAAAGGCAAAAGCAAAAGCCAGAAAGCCACGACAGCCGGTCGACTCGAGAATTTCGTCAAATCTGTGAATCACGCTCAAAATCTGTATCTGAGCATCGAAGCAGCGCTGTAAAAAGTGAAAATTTCCATATGACACAATGCAAAAATGCGATATGCGAAATGCGAGCTATTTTGCAATAATTTATGCGACGCAAGTGAAAGGGAGACGAATTCCTGAGAACTCTCGTTAACTCGGTAAACTGATGCTATGATATCGATTCTCGTTTGTCGTTTACTGATATGAGTGAATTGTGCGTTATTAATACCAGTGACAGTGACTTGACTTACCGAGGAAGAGTCAACGGCCGAGAGTCGATCGCGAATCGACTCCAAGAACGAAAGAATTTCTCCTCGCGAGGCGCCGTCGAATATCGACTTCGCATCAAATGCGTGTGCATGTGCAGAGGCGGTGTCGGCGTAAATCGGGCATGGCGATCGATTTTGAAATTCCCGCAACTGCGACAGACTGCCGCTTTTGTTTACGCTGCTGCTCTCGTTAATTTCCTCGTAAATCGGCTCTTCGACTGGCGCCGGCGCCCTGCTGCGTTCTTGCTGCAATTTCATGGAGTCCAGAAATTTCCCGCGGGCGAGCGCCATCGTTTCGTTCACCAGCTTGGAGACTTGGCTCAGTTTGTACGCGGCGTCGTCCGCGAGCGAACCGGAGGCGGGGGAGGACGACGACGAGTTTGGCGTGAGCGTGGAGCAGTCGTCTTCGTGAAGGGAGAGCGAGTAATTTCTCTCTGAATTGTAGTCCTCCTCCACACCGGAAGACGAGTCGGAGCTCGACGAGCCGCCGCTGCCGCCTGGCGGCACTCCGTTCGACGGTGGCAGACTGAATTTTGCGAGTTTCTCGTTAAGCTCGTTGAGAAGCGAGCGAGTTCTGTCCAATAGCTCCTCGTCGCCGTCACCAGCGCCTGTTTTCCTCCCTGCCTCTTCGCGGCCAAGGCTGAATTTTGGTGCCTGCAGCTGCAATTGCAGATCCGAGCCGCCGTGTTGGTGGTTATCTTTTGTCGTCTTTGAGAGGCGGAGAGTCTCATTTATGAGGGTTGTGAGGTCCGAGTGAGATTTTGAATGCCCCGCGGGAGCTGGCGCTTCGCTGTGCCGATCGCGATCAGGCTTCTTGTTCTTGATCTTCACTTCTTTCATGCTCTTTAACGTGTTGTTGCTCGAGGTGGGCACGGCGCCAGGCATGGCGGTGGACAAAATGACTGGAAGTTCCAAAGAAATGGCTGGGAGAAGGTGGACGGGAGGCCCGGACGTCGGAAGAGGCGGCGGCGGAGGTGAGTTGGACTCCGTCCCGCTGTCGTTGTCGTGCCGCTGCTCCTCCAGCGACGGCTTGGGGCTCTGAATCCTGGCGAAATTGAGGACGTCATCGTATAAAGGATCGGCCGCGGGCTCCGCCTCGGCGCTGGCGCTGTCTTGCTCAGGCTCAGGCCGGCTGAACGCCGACGTGTCATCGTAAATCAGATCCTCTTCGATGAAATGGATGAGACTTGTGTTGGCGTCCGAGAGACACGGTCCAGCCGGGCGTTCGGGCGCAGGCGGGGCCGCCTCGGCCTGCTGCTGCAGTCGTCGCGCGTAATTCGCGCCGGTGGATTTTGACAGGGATGCGATGAAGCTGGCGCTGTGCGGCGGAACGGGCGGCGGGGCTTCTCTCGGTGGAGAAATTGCGTAGGGGTTCTTGCTGCCATTGCATTGCGCCTGCACCTGAACTTGACTGTGACTCTGATTCTTGCGATTCATTGCGATCACGTCGTCATACAAAGGCTCTGGCTCTTGTTTTGCGTACGCATTGTTGTGTACGTGTACGTGCTCCACAGACTTGCCAGACCTGTCTGGCTGCGGCTGACCGACAAGCGCGTCCACGTCCTCAATTTGGCACAGCGCACTCAATGAACCGTATCCATTTACTTTGTTATTGGTTGGGGGTGGCAGCTGCAGCGGTGAAGGCGAGCTCGAGATTAGGTCAACTGTGCCGAGATTCTGATTAGTATTCACGTCCGACGTCGTCCTCATCTTCATCATAATCATCGATTCTTCATTATTAACCATATTTGCACCGTTCGCGTTCGTATTCCCATTGTAATGGCTGTGATGTGCATTGATCTCATCTTCCATGCTCGGCCTTTGCTTCTCGAGCGCTTGCTGTTTGTGTACGTCGAAAAGGTCCGTCGCTGCGTAGTGGATTTCCTCCTGGGCGGTTTGTGGGGCTTTCTGGGCCATGTTCGTGTTTGTGCTGGAAATCGAACTGGAATTGGACAAGGAGGTGGGTCGACTTAAACTGGATTTGGCTCTCTGCAGCTCGCTGGCAGTAGGGCACGGGCACGGACTCGGGGACAGATTTGGCGTAGGCGTCTGTGTCTGGTGTGGAGGCACGGGCGGCGGTGGAAGCGGTTTGCCCGCACCCACAGAAGCAGCGACAGCGGCGATTAACGGGACATTGGCGTACACCGGAGACTCTTCCACACTCGCGACTGCGAATTTGCTGCTTGTTGATTGAGTCGGCATCGGTGAATGCGAATTTTTGCTGAGCTGCTGACTCAACACCTTTTCGACAGCCTCGCACTTGTCCGCCAGGCTGCTGTTACTGTTTGCACTTTTCTTGACCAACAGCCTGCGCTGCCTGCCACCCGCTTCGGCCCTGCCGCCTCCGCTGCTGCTGCTGTTCTTTGGAGAATTCTGCGACAATTGCTCGGAATTCGCTGTCACTGTCGGTTTCATTTTCATCGCGCCCACGTTGCTATTTGTCGTGGAGAAGCCCAGCATCGGCATCGGGAGCGAAATCTGCGCTTTAGTGGTCGGGCTCCGTGCATAATGCGACAGCGATTTGGACGGGGCGGTGGCACCACCGTTGACAAGCGTTGATGGGAAAGATTTCGGACGCGCTGGCAGCTGAGGACGAGCGACCGCAGAACTTGGCGAAGCCGGTGATGCCCTCGCAGGCGGAGGCGGCGGTGGGGGCTCCCTGGGCCTGAGCGGCGCCGCCGTCGGGGTTTGCCCCGCCGACGACAACGGAGGGGCTGAAGTGCGAAAAGAATGGGACGGTCTGACACTGACGCCCTTGGCGCTGTTGCGCGTTTGAATCCCGGAGCCTGAGCTGCCTGATCCTGACGAAGCCTGCGCCTTGGAGTGCCCCGCGATATTCAGGTTCTGAAAAGTTTGGTCCAGCGAAGGCCGGGCTTGGTTCAGACGAATGCGGGTCGTGTCGTTAAAAAGGAGGGAGTTCGGGTTGAGGATCTTCGTTGCGGCTCCGGCGACGGTGATGGCAGCACAGTTTCGTCCTGCAATGCAATTAAAATTGATGCGATTAGCCACAGCCAGAATTCATAAATTACGCAGTCGATCGAAGACGGATCGATCGACCGAGTTGCCAGTTCGCAAATTTAATAGGCTCATCGTAGTGTGTGAAGATGCGAGTATGAATTCTATTTATAGAATTCTCGCAATTCGCTGAACACAGCGTGCAAAATAATAATGGCATAAATGCACGGATCCATTAATGTAAATAACGGTACAATTACGAGGCTCATGCTGCGTCCTTATTTAACTCTTCAATATCGCGCTGCTCGATGCTTTTGTGCGATGCGGTACAAAAAGTACAAATTAATTGGCATGCGTATTGCCATTCGAATACGAATGCAGATTACGGATTACAAATTACGATGGTTGATTGATCTAGAAATCTGTCTGCTATTTGACTGACGTAACAGTAACAGAGTTCAATTCAATTTTCGGCATTGCAGTTATAAATTCGCGGTTCGCATCTCGCAAAAAATTTACAATCACAATCACGGAAATCACGATCACGACTCGACGCGAAGTTGGACTTTGAAGGGAAGCATTGTTTAGAGAAAATCTTCGAGAGAGCCATAAAAAGGCAAAAGAATGAATCACGACGGCACGGCACGGTGAAGTGCGTAAATATTATGATTTGGTATTTGTTGGTGCTGGTATTTAGCTAATAATTATGCAATTATAACGGAATCCGCTATTCACATTCGCATGAGTCTCGACTGTGCAAATGCAAAGTCGACTTTCTTCATTCTGCAGCAAAGTTCCTGTCCGAAATGCAAAATTCGCACTCGCACTTTGAAAATCACAACTCGCACTCTAATTATTGGCTGCGTCTCGTGTAATTATGCAGTAAATTCTATTAATTTCGCGCAATTCGCAATTATCGATTATAAATTATGCTAATCCATCATGCATCGGTCGCTTCGCTTCACGATTTCTGCCGCGCGATTTCTGAATGATGTCGAGCCGGTTTTAGATTTTGCTTGCCGTAAACTGGAACAAATGCAAATCGCGATAAGGAAATTGCAAATTGCCCATCACGATTCAGAAATTTGCCGGCCCAAAATGGCCATGGTGTGCATGTCCTGCTTTAATTTGCGTGCTAGCGTGGCGTGGCATGTATTTTTCGCACCTTGCCATATGCAAATTTTAGAAATTTCACGCTAAATGTCTAAATATAGCAAATAAAGAAAGCCTTCGCCGTTGCCGCCTAATTGCAATGTAATTACTTTGAGAGTCGAAACCGCACCGACCCGAAGTCAAGTGCCAAATGCTTGAGCTATCATGCCAACTTGCCATTTTTCCATTTGGTATTTGCACGCTGACGCCAAAATACTGCGATTGTGAATCGTGGCGTTAATGAACAAGACGAGAATGCTTTCCAATTTCAAATTCTCAACGACCACGTCGAAATTTGTCGAAAAATTAGTCTGTCACTTGACTCGCTTGTATTTTAAGCCAAGGCGAGTAGAGAAATTCTCCCACAACGCCAAAACCCATGCTGCAATGAGGTTTTATGATTTTTATGAATATTACGGAACAGTTTCTGTAAACAAACAGCCACGGATTAAAAATTTGAACCGCTGCGCTACGATGCGGGAAGGAATTTGCATTGCTCGTTTGCGAATTGCGATTTTCCCATACAAATTAGCAATGCTGCTTAACTCGATTCAACTCAACTCTGTGATGGCGAACACAAAATGAGACGAATGCGAGTACGAAATCTCGAATCACGCTCATAAAACCCTTTCGCATTTCAAGCAGCTGTTCAGTACAATTAAAATTCACTCGAGACGAGAACGAGACAGCCAATTTAATTTAGCGTGCTTTTCCTTTCTTGAAAGTAGGTTTATTTGCATTGTTATGCATTTCTGACACTTATGCATGCGAAAATGCGATTTTAAGATCAGACTTTCCTTATACATACACAGTAATTAAAAATTTTGCATGCAGGACCGAATTTATTGCTATCCATTTAACTTATGGGAGGATTGCATAAAGAGAATAAAATGAAAAAAGATTTAACGATGTGTAGGCGAAGGCAAAAATCACGATCTGTCAATTCTTGAATCTTGAATGATGCGAATTCAGAATTGCCAACTGCATTGCAGTAGGAAAAGAATCCTAACATAAAATCTTTTAACGATCTTTTGACTGCTGAAGTCTTAAACTCGCTACACTTATAGTCAATTCTTCGTTCGTCTTCTCTGCTCTGTGATTAGATTACGTTATGAATTTAACAATCCTTATCGAAACTTGAAATTAGTGTGAAGTGTATTCTTTTAGCAATTCAGGACAGGCGCGAGGCAATTCTTCCTCTTCGTAGAAACCAACATAGCGGTCGGCACAAAGACAATCAGAGGGCAGCGGTTCCACGACGGCAGTTCAGCGTGACGAAACTCATAAATTCTGGCTGATCCCAGTTAGCCATCTTAAACAATTGGATTAGGTAAGCCACCAAACGACTATTACCATTGAGCACAATACAATGGACAATTAAGACTCATTCGCAAGAATTCGCGAATTGGCGAATTAATTGCAGTTTGTATTTATCAATTTAGCACTCAGCAGCAGCCCAGCCAGCAATCTTCGTACTCAAGAAGTGTGACAACGACAGCGGCGACGATAAGGAAGTCAGTCAGCTTAAATCGAGTCGAATCGATCCTTCGTGAATGTGAATCGAGTTTGTCGTGAATTATGAAAGGTGTGAAATATTGCATCCGGCGATCTTATGAATCTTGCCTCGGCCTGGTTAAATTAGTCAGGCTGAAACCGATAGTGAATGGGCAATGCCATGCCGAAAGCCGGATGTTGCTAGCGTTAGTGTGAGCGAGTCAGACAAACAATGGAATCATTTCTCCTGAATTCATCCCAAGTCTCAAGAAAACCGACATTCACTGCGTTTATTCTTGGATCAGTGATAATTGAAGCGAGCGAAGAATGAACGAGCGGGAGGAAATGATAAAGCAGCCGACTGATCTCAGCGTCTTCGTCTTCGGCATGGGTAAATGATTTTTATTAAAAGAATCAACACGCAAGACGGCAAGGCACAAGAAAATGCAAAATGCAACTGCGAGCCTTCAAGAATCAAGATGCGATAATGCTAATTTTGAAGATGCAAGAGGAAATGAAAGCGAAATCATCTGTTCCATGCGTCGAGACGATTGACGATGCCTATTCAAATGCAGATGCCTGTTCGCAAAGCTCTGATCTGAAAAGATTTTAAACCGTGAACGAATTAACTCAAATTCTGAAGAGCTCATGAATGGAATGTAAATGCAAACGCAAGGAATTTATGGCAGGCAAATCACAATTCGCAACTGACAGATCTCAATTGTCTTGCAAATAAGTTGTCATTTCTTTATCTCGTTTGTCATTCGCCTATCGCTTTTGAGTGCTTCCTGAAATCCATCAGGCATTCATCGCAGCTTCGCAGCAGCAGCGAAAAGATTTGTAAACACAAAAATCACAGCGAAATGCGAGACTTACCTGCTTTGTTGATCAGCTGGTGTTTATTGTTGATGATGATTTGTTCCGCTTTCGGAGCTGTAGTCGTCTGCAAATTGCTCGAGTTCCTCGCGATCATTTCATTTTCCTGCCTGCCCGCCCGTCGCGCCTGCGCCTTTTCCGACTCCGCGCCTTCGTGATTTTGATGCGCCAATTTTCTTTTGTCGTCCTGAACGCGAGCGTCGACCTGAGCAAATACTTGCTCGATTTGCTGATGGGTCGATTTTGAGCTCGCGCTCGAATTCGCAATCTTGATGCGATTACTGCCATTGCTCCTTTTGTTTTGCTGCGCAGGAGGCTGAGACCTGCCATTCCTTTGATTTTTGTTGTACTTTGGCTGATATTGCTGCGCCTGAACTTGAGCCTGAGAACTGGTGCAAATTGCTACCGATGAAGCTGTTGAAATGATTTCATTCCCATTGTTGCTGCTGGGCTCAGCTTCAGCTTCGGCAGAAGAAAGCAGCTGACTATGGCTTGCCGCAGCCGTTGATGTAACGTACTCATAGCCGATAAGGTTGTTGACTTCTGTGGAAACGCTTTGCTCTTCTACTTCGGCTTCATGTTCGTATCCAGCTTCAGTCTGAGCGCCGCGGGGCGACGAATCTTCGGAGACGGACACAGAAACGCTTCCGCCGACGCCGAGAAAGGAGCCTTTGTCTTGATCGTCTTGTTCGTGTTCGTGATCTTGAATACAGGAATTCCAATCTGAATAGTCGTAATCCTTTTTCGCGGGCGTAGACTCGAATTCGAATTGCCCGTTTACGCCCATACTTTCTTCAGTCTCAGCCTTCTCTTCGCTGCCACTGCCACTGCCGTCTTCACTTGACTGGGATTCTTCTTCATCTTCATCTGGATCCGCTCCGCACATGATGACGACCTTCTCCTTGTTGAATTGCACCTTCTTCTTCTGCCCTCCGCCGCCGCCGTGGCCGATATCGAATTTGACCCCTTTTCTCGCAGGATTGACAGAATCAGAGTGCGGGGCGCAGTCGGGGCTCGAAGTCAAATTCATGTGCGCGTACGCGTACGAATTTGTGCCCTGCTGGGTCGAAGTCGAGGTCGAATTCGTGATGCTGCTCGTGACTGATGCGTAGTGCGAATTAGTTTTCAAGATCGGCTTGACGTACGCGTAATCGGCAGGGCCAGCACCATTATGCGAATTTGTATTAGAATTGACGACAATTTTGACTGTGTAGATCCCATTCGCATTCGCATTGTCATTGCCATTGCTCGTCGAACTCGAATTTTGAATCGAGTCTTCGCCCGAATCTTCTTCGTAAATCGTTTCTCGAAGCAGATTCTTGCCACCGACATGCTTGCCGCTGCCGGCTGATCTGCCATGCTTCCTTCTTCGCAAAGCACCGTATTTCTGATTCTGATTTGAATTAGTTGCACTACTGGCAGTTGCAGTCTTTTGACTCTGACTTTGACTTTGGCTTGGAGCAAAATTCTTCGCAGTCGACACTTCAACTGTAGTCGTTCCATTTCTTTCTTCATTTTCTCGTTCTTCACGCTCACGTTCGCGTTCACGCTTTTGGCTCTTCACAATAGGTCGAAGTTTCACATTCCCATTGTTCGATGATGAAGACGTCGACGTCAACACCTTGTTAACAGAATCAGACGAAGATGAAAACGCATTGTTCGATGAAGAAGGTGAATAATAGTGGCTTTGGCTCTCGAATTCGCCGTCGTCGTCGTCAGTCATGCCGATGCGGGTCGTCGTCACATTCACAATCGTGCTGGCGTTAGCGCCAGTTTTTGTGCCTCCTCCAGTGAAGGTCGAGAAGCTGGATTTGGCTCCTGTGAGCGTCAAATCAGACTCGGAGGATGCGGAAGAGATAATCAGATGGTGCGGGTGATTGCCTTTGTTGGAGGTCTTCTTCGATGTTGACGCGGACGACGAAGAATTGCTTCGGCCCACTCTTTGGCCGTGTCCATGACCTGCGATTGTGATGCCCTGGCCAGCAATTCTTACTCGGCTCCGGCTGCCCTCCACCACGGTAACGGCGGGTTCTTCCTGGTCATCCTCGCCATCAGTCATATGTTGCTCCATTTCACCAGCAACGTTGTCTTGATTTCTCTTGTTGAGCAGATAGGCGTTAAGTTCATTGTTGAGGATGCTGAAGCGTTTCACACCTCCGTTGCTGTAAATATCTTGCGGGTTTGACGTTGGCGCTGGCGATGACATTGACAAAGAGGCTGAGGCTGACGACGAAGAAGAAGACACATTCACACTGCTTCCCACTGCCGCTGCGATGACACCCTTCCCATTGTTGGCACCTACATTGTTGCCGTTAATTGTTGTTCCACTGCAATTGCCACTGTTATTGTTAGTTGACGGTCTATTTATTTTCGCTGCCACTGCAGCTGTATTCTGAATGCTCCCACTTTCACTGGCGCTATTGCCGTTGCTGTGCACCAACGTCACTTCGAACGGTTCCCCAATCGACTTTAATGCGTCCACGTCGACGTCCACGCCTTGCGTGAAGCCGTTGTCTGCATCGGCTGCTATCAGTGACTTGGAGGAGTTGGCCACCGTCAGCCACTCCTCGTATGGCGTGTAATTCCTCAGATCCCACTCGGAATGATAAGCTCCATGTGCGTGCGGGCCGTCTTGCTGCTGGTAATTCGAGGTCGGGCCGCCCAGGTCGTTGGAGCCGCAGCTATCGAAATGCCACGTTTCACGGGAGCGTTTCGGGCGCACGCGGACGGACGCCGTCATGTGCTGCGGCGGCGTCATGTGGTCGTAGGCCCCCATGGCACCAGCTCCGTTTCGCCCCACGCCGGTGAAGAGGTCCGTGCAACTCCCGAAGTACGCCGTGGCAGAAGTAGCTCCCTTCTGATATTTCTTCTCCGGGAAGAAGTAATTCGTGGTCGTCGCGTTGAGCACGTCGTCCTGTGACATGAAAAGACCGGGCCCACCACCGCCGCCGACGGCATCCAGGAAATTACCGTTCGAACTCCAACTCGCATCGGGTGGGAGCGGCGCCGGCTTCAGCGAGTCGATGCTCGGCCGCTTCTTCACGGCTTGCTTCAGACTCTTCCACGTCAGCTTGCGAACGCTGCTTGCGAACGCGAATGACTTGGAATTGGAATTTGAGTCCGCTTCCGGTTGCTGCTGCTTTTGTTTGTGGTGGTGCTGCTGCTTAGCGAATTTTGAGGCGTTGGCGGCTGTGAGGGCGGAAATGTTACAGGCGTGACAGAATTCGGGCGCTCGCGCTGGAGCGAGCAGACCCGCGGCGCCGCCGCCGCTGCCAGTGCCCTGACACGCGTGGCAGTAGTCCATTGACATCTGCATTGGCATTGGTGCGGGAATTTGAAAATAGTGGTGACTGTGGCCGTAATCGGCCGGGTGCGGGTGCAAAAGATGTGGATGCTGCTGCTGGTGAAGATGCCGAGACGGAGAATGCTGAAGGTAGTTGTCTGCCGCAAACTGGGTGTGGCCGAGCGGTGAATGTTCCTTCGCCGCACCTCCGCCTCCGCCACCACTTGAGCTGCCTGGGCTTGGCCCAAAAATCCAAGAATGTGACTTTGACACGTTGTCCTTTCGTAAATTTGCCCTTTGCACCATTTTCTCAGCTCCGCGAGCACCACCGCCTCGAAGATTCTGCGCCGATGAGGAAATGGTCAGACGAAATTCGTCTTCGGCGTCTACGTCGCCACGGCCACGGCGTTTCGGCTGCGAGTTGACATCGCTCCTTGATTTGCCCAGCTTCAGAAATCTGCCCAGCACCGACTCACCGCTGCCCTTTGACGAGGTTGGCGACTGGTTAAACTGAAAGAGGAACAAAAACTGATAAATATTGACCTCGAGCCTGATAATGAAGTTATTAACTGTTTAATTCTTGCACGCAACGCAAATGCAATCACAATGCATGCAAGCCAGCCCTTCGTGACTCGAAAACGGTCGAGATCCTTTCATCGGGTAATCAGCAATCAGGCAGCCTGAAGCTGAAGCCCGAATTAAAAGGATAAATGCAAGATTCAAGAGGGAACATTTAATTACTCAATTAAGCCATCACCAGAAACAGAAACGAGAACAATGAAATTGGGGCTTCAGTCTTCAGTCTGCAAGAAATTCCGATAGAGCAACGTCAGAAAATGAAAGGGTTAAACAGTCAAAGTCAATACCCTTGCGCAGAATTTGCGTCTCACGCTCACTGTGCCATTATTTACATACTTCTTTTAACTATGCAAGTAAAGTAATTACACGCTAGGTTGGTCGATCGTCCCGTTCAACAATCAAGCAACACGCAGAAGGTAGCCAGTTTCTTTCACGGTTCGCTGCTTGTTAGCCTGTTCGATGGTTGGTAGTAAGTAATTTAATTACATTAAACTCGGCTGTGGCTGAGTAGCTCGGGCGGACGGATTCTTATCTGGCCTGTTAAGAGTTAAGTGCCTGCTTCGACAATTGCAATTTTATTGTTGTTGCGCTGCCTGTTTCTTGTTTTCGCTACTTGCTACTTGCTCGCTGATTCACTGAATCTGCTTCCTGAAATTCCTCTCTTCTTTCTGCTCTTCTGAAAGCGAATTGCGAATGCGAATCCCGAAGGCGATTCACGAATCACGATTTTGTCTTCGAATTTTATGACTCGCATTCGCACCAGAAAATTTCTTGCTTGCCTTTACAGCGTCGGGAATTTGCGTACTTGGCAATTTGCTTAGTATTTAGAAATTCAAAGTAAATTCACTCACATTGACACAGTTCACAATAAATCAAGGCACTGATAAGACAGCAGCGCGAGGGAAAAGTAGTCGTGTCGTGAGCACTGCACGAGTTGAGCAATAAAACCAAGTTAAAAGTTCATGTACGCAGCAAAATTATCGTGGTTGTAGTCGTAGTCTTAATGGGAAATGGCTCACAAATAAACTGTTTTGCATTTTCCCAGCATTGGAACTCAAATAATCAGAGTATCAAATACTCAAACTATCAAAGTGTGAATGTTAAGTACGTAACCAAAACTAGGTGCTAATTAATTGAGTGTCACAATTACAGTCGCAGCCGATGTTGTAGATTAAGAAATTACTAATTAATTGCGGAGAGCCGTAAAACTTTCTTCAGCTGGCAATTTAAATAAAGATCGAGAACGGAAGCAATTTTAATGCTGGCAGGCATCGTTAAGATTTATGTACTTTCTTCAAGTTACGTTACAAGGACTTCACAGTTATAGAAGTGTGCTTGTAAATGCTGAATCGGGCAAGATCGAATTATTAAGAGCACAATTCAGCAAAAGTAATGCAATAATTAATTGACGTTATCGATGGGAAATGTCTGTCTACGTCACCGCCACGTCACGTCCCTGAATTCAAGGCCAATGTAATTTGATATGATATGAATGAATTCTTTGTAACTTTGTACTACTATTTAAAGGTGATTAATTACCAAGCCACAAACAGCAATTGCAGTTAAGACTAGCCGGCATTAATGTCAAATTACGAGACTGCTTGGCTTTGCGTTTAAAGGTCATCACACTGTCACTGCACTGCTGCAGTGAAATCAGCGAACAATAATCGCAAATTGCCAATTAAAGACCATTCATCTTTCCCAGGCCAGAAGACAAGAATCTCTGCATTGTATTTTACGCGAGCGACTCAGGCGTCAAAGCCAAAGCATTTGATGAGCTTTCAGGTGCAAAACAGGCAGGGCAGGGCATGGCACAGGAAGAGTGGCCGGCCAGTCACTGTCATAAAATTCGTACGTGTCCGGTCTTCGTCGTTCGTCTTTTAGCCATTTGGCCGTAAGAATTTGGCAATGGCAGTGACAATGACAGTCAAAGTAACAGTAGCAATGCAATCGCTTGACAGCCGAGGCACGCAACGCAATCATGCGATCAAATAAATGCCCAATGCCCAATGCATAGCTTCTCACTTGATTTGATAGGAAAATACCAGAACCAGAATTCTGCTCGTGATTATTTATCTGAGCCACGACGCGACCGCACAAAAGTAAACAAAAAGCTTGCAGGTCGCCGTCACAGGAATTTTTAATCAAAATCTCGCCGTAGCAGTTCACATTCACGATCATAATCGTACATCGTAAATTATGTTTCGAGGTGGTCCCTGGTCGATTTGTTAACACGGCCACCCTTCACTTCAGTCACATCGGCGGGCACATTAACAAATGCAAAATACTGAAAACATGATCCACGACTACGACTGAAATCGCCATCACCAAGCGAAGTTTCATTTCAACTCGACACGGCATGTGGCCTCTTTGCCCTTGCGTTTGATTTCTCGAATTTGTAGACAGACTCAGACGGTAACGTTAATTTGCTTTGCAATTACGAGGCTGACATAGAGGCTTTTGACATAGCAAACACGTCACGATTTTAAATGGGCTCCCTCCAGCGAAGCACCAGCGATATTTAGTTGACAGATTGACAGGTTTAGTGCAAATGGCAAATGGCAAGAGTTTGGCCGAGTGGGTCATAAATATCTGTAGTAAATTAACCCTGCACTCAATGAATCTCATTAACCGCACCATTTGCATAATTAAAAACTGCAGTGTCAGATTTCAACAAGATTTCAACTCACCCGAGCGAAGAAGACGAAGGCGAAAGAGCAACAATCCCATCAATTTAAACAGCCAGAATTCCATTCGCACTAGCAAAGCATTTTCGATTTGCTAATTGCACTCAATGATTAATTCGGCAGTGCAGCCGGCAGAGAAGAACGCGAATTTCAATTAATCGATTAATTATAACGTCTTACACGGACATTGTTGCTTGCTAGCTAGTCAATAAATGCGTAAATGCTTGAAAAAAAACTGTTGACCTCTCCTCGTCCAACTATGCGAGTTGGTCGACTGAATTTCCTGTTCAGGAAGTCAAGCAAGCAAACACGCACGAATTGCAAATCACAAATTCCGATTTTTTACATTTTGCCTGTGGCTCCGGAAAACGACGGCAGAATTTTCTCACAGTGCAGCATAGCACTCGCGGTTTAATGAACGACCGGCCATCCACTGAAACTAAACTTAATTACGAAGTAGCCGGAAATACGAAACGCTTAGCATAGTTTAAGAAAAAAATTCTAAAGCAACTACGTTTTCTCATTCCTTTATTAAATGATTCATTTCACTCTAAACGGGGCTTGCGCTCTTGGCATGTTTCAATTTCCCATTTCACTGTCAGCCATCCGCTTCTTCATCTCTTTTGCCGCTCTTCCCTCCACTCTATCAGTTACTGGCCAAAATCTCGTTGTCGTTGCTGTTACTTATAGAACCCATGTCCTTTGAAACGAGCCCATTTTGTGATTAGGTTCCGCCTGGAGAAGT
This sequence comes from Mesaphorura yosii, assembly GCA_009869945.1. Taxonomy (NCBI): domain Eukaryota; kingdom Metazoa; phylum Arthropoda; class Collembola; order Poduromorpha; family Tullbergiidae; genus Mesaphorura; species Mesaphorura yosii. The sequence continues at coordinate 29,001 of WIXG01000287.1, read as the reverse complement.
AGAATAGAATACCGACTCTGTGAGTAGCGATTAAAACGAATTCGACCGACATTTTCAACTGATCGATCGATTCATCGGACGCGGACACCAAAAGCTGAATCACCATGGCGCGTACGAAGCAAACTTCCTGGAAGCCCACTGGTGGGAAAGCTTCACGAAAACAACTGGCATTGAAGGTAGCCGCAAACGGAGGCGGATCATCGAAACCTAAGCCCAAACCCATGCCAAATCTAGCAATTGGAGGCGTCATGAAAGCTCATCGATACCAGGCTGGAACGGAAGTCCTCCGAGAAATCAGAAGATACCAGAGAACGTAGGATCTTCTCATCCCCGCCGTGCTATTCCGGCGCCTTGTGAGAGAGATTGCTCAAGACTACAACGCCAACTTCCGGTATCAGAGCTCGGCTGTCGCGGCGCTCCAAGTAGCAGCTGAAGCACATTTGGTGAACCTCTTTGAACACATCAACTTGGTTGCGATCCACACCAAGCGTGTGACCATCATGGCGAGAGACATCCAGCTGGCAAGACGAATACGCGGGGAAGCAAACACTTTCTTCTTGATCAGGATCTACATCCGACAACCTGTCTACTGATTCCACCTGAAACCAATGGCCCTTTTAAGGGCCACAAAATCCTCCGAAGAGCAAAAATCAATTGCTTATCTGTTTTCATCTATTTTACTATGCTATGCCATGCATTAGATTTTGTCGCAGGAGGGCGATTGCTGAATTGCTGACGAACTCAACTCCTGATTGGCCTCCTTGCCGGATGGATCCACATCCAAGCATGACAGCTTCAGAATGCAATGCAGATGCGTCTAATTAGTCGATATTTCAGCGTGTGGATGCAGTTCATTTTGGTAATTCGCCAAGACGATTACGATCTTCAACCAGAGCAGAAACACGGTGACATTTAGCTTTTGTCATTGTGTCAGATTTGAGATTATCAAAATTTTGACTTTTTGACGTAGAATTCGTGAATTCCTGAATCAACAATCAACGAACGGCCTGCCTTCCTGCCGTGCGGTTTCGTCAATGCAACCTGCAGCGCAGCAGCGAGTCGGCGAGCTTCAGCTTAGTTAACACCGCACAACGTTGATCGCGGATGAGAACGTTGAGAACTGTGTCAAAAATGCAATGTGAAGTTGGGTAATTGAACCAGACTCATTCAGGATGGTTTTGGTTTTGGTATTTGCACAGCATTGAAAATGACAACAACTACGACTTGGCTTAGGCTGGTAAGAATGTAAACATGATCTTGTCAAGAAAGTCAACAATGAGCAATTTTCGAATTTTCTATTCTATATTTGCGCTGTCAAAGGAAAACCGCAGACGCCACTGACGAGCACAACAGTGAAGCCAAGCCGAGCCAAAAAAGGATGCCAAAAAATACAAACACCAGAAAATCACATCGGCTCAGATTGTAGCCATAAACCAAGGCGGAACAAGATTTTCGACGACAACGACGGCGACTCAAAATTGGTAAACTGCAAATTGCAAGTGCGGCTCAGTGAATTCAGGTTTTGGTGCTTAAAATCCTAATCTATGTTTTATGTAACTTCACGCACACTAATTAAACCTACGCGAAACAAGAGTACTAGTAGGCAAATATAAAAGCCGTCTTGTAATGTAGAACACCACAAAAATGCCATCCCGTGCCGTGCCGTGCCGTGCGCGTAAATCCTAAATGATAAGATTCAAGATTGTAAAGCTAATCTGTGCTTAGGCAACTTAGGCTTAGTTTTTTATGTAACTTGTCCTTGTCTTGTCTTCTTGTCTGTGACTGTGACTCTGATCTCTGATTTTTCCCTCAAAATGAATGCAGTAAAGTAAACGACCTTAATTTATTTTACAATTTTACTTAGCCTACATGAAATCAATCTCAGTTTCTGTTGTCAGGCTGCCGTGTAGCCATTTAACCTTTTACCATTCAAAATCAGTCGATTGGCAAATTCCGAGCAAGAATCAAACCAGAATAGCAGAATGCCAAATCATGACTTGCTAAGCACTGCGTTAAAAGACAAAAGAATTGTTTGGCTGTCGAAATAATTCGTGTGTCATGAACTTGAGCCTTGTACAAAAACAGTTAGCTAGGCTATTGTACTTTCTGTCTTGAAACTGTATTGCAAATTCGACACGGTTCACCTTTTAACCACATTTTCAATTAATTGCCATTGCTCTTGCTCAGATCAAATTTCAAGTGCGCCCGTACGAATTTTATGACCTGGCCAGTCTTTTAGCCTTTGCATTGCCTTAATAGGACAGGAATCCACGAAATATGATAATACGAAAAGCAAGTGTACATTTAAAACAATTAGCGTTTAGCATGCTTTATTGACTTAGAGCTATTGCGACTACGAGTTTAGCAGTAAAAGGCGAGGAAAGACGAATTAAATGGCCTGGCCGGAGATTCGTATCGCTAATTTACAAATCATGTATCGTACTCGTACGCGTAATTAAATTGCATTATCTCGCGTATCTTCGGTGAAGAGTGCTTGTCTTGCTCGTAATAATTTACGCCAACAATGCAATGCCAGCTTCTTCAAAATCAAGGCCACACGATGCTTGTGGATCTTCACTGCGCTACGCTGCTCTGCTTTTGGCTCACTCATACCGGTGAGAAAAACTCATCCCTTACACACGCCGCGCCGTTTCATCCTTTGCGGTTGCTCTTTGATACACAAAGAATGAGTGTAAGATGCATGGACGCGAGAAAATAGATACGAAATCTGGCTTGCAACGCGTACTGTAATTTTCTGTTGCACTGCACTGACGGCCGACGACCCATTTAATTGGAAAAGTGGATACATTTTACATTTTATTCCAATTGCAAAGGAACATTAATTTTATTTGCTTGTTCGCTACGCATAAGAATAGCAATTAATCTACTTCAAAGATCGACCAAGCTTCAAGCCAAGCCAAGCCAAGCTTAAGGTTGAAGTGCCAACAGCACAGCGCAGCGATTAAAGAGCGCTTCATGAAGCCAATGTCAATGAGCTCATTGGGCACGGCATGGCGAACACTATAAACTAATTTGTTAGTGAATCTATTTTTAAATCGCAGCGCAGCGCAGTCACAGTGTGAGTGACATGAATGTGTGATTCACAGTTGTGGCTGCGCTTGCAATTGTTAATTGTCGTCTCAGTCATCAGTCACCGTCAACCGTCACCAACACCAAGCACACTTCACACATATGCCACAAAACGTGTCGGAGTAACGCCTGTCTAACGGGACCTGCGTACCGTCTTTACGAATTTAAGGTCACACTTCACTGCAGTTTCTGCAATACTGCTTAAATGCACTACGCTACTTGGAAGCAAAACCCAAACGTAGCAAAGAAAATTCGAATTTTTACGCAGAAAAGCCGTCGTCGCCGGTGAAAAATCGAGCAATTTCACCGAATATCGTAAAACTTTCGAAGGTTTTTTCTTTGCGCCGTCTTGAAAACGGCAGGCAACGCAACGGCAAGAAGAATTAAGTAATTTGCCATTTCCTTCGTGCTCCGTTTGAAGTTCGAGTTAAGTGGAAAGCAGACAGATTTAATTTACAAATGCAATTTTCGTGCCCAGAAACAAGCCTTTTCGCTATTCGCTAAAACGGGACTTTCGCACTTTGCGCCTGGTGTTTGGTACGAAAAGAAGTGAAGTGAGCTGAAGAACATGTGGCCGTCTAGTTATGAGAAATTCCCAGCTCAATGGTCTGATCAACAATAACAAAGGTTTAAGCAGTTTGTAAATGAAATTTGCAATTCACAATTCACACGCGATAAAACCAATTAACTTTGCTAATGAGAAAAGCGACGCAAAAACGCAACCACGCCGTTCAAATTGTTTTTAATTAGTTTTCTATTAATTTTGTTAACTGCAGTTTGGATTCTACATATTTCATGTTGAAAGCTGAACGTGCAAAAATATTTGAAAAATCGCCAATCACCTGCATTTTGTCAGTAATTGAATTTAGCAAGTGCAGGTCGCGGAATGATTCGAACTGTTCGAAAATCAGGTCAATTTCGCCAGTACGCCAGTTTTGTGGCCGTCGGCCGACGAAAAAGGTCATTCTTAGCGCTGCGTTGTGTATTGCGTTTTGACATTGCATTAATTGTAATCACATTTAAAAATCAGCGACTTGTAATTTATTTTTTCACTCTGGTCGAAACTGCTCACTTTTCACAAACTTCGTTCGTGTTCGTGACTTTCGAGCCTTCAAGATCAGATTAGATTTTATAAATCGCTCGCGGCCAGCGCAGTGCTACACTGCAAAAATGCAAGGCGGATTGCAGTTTTTCAGTGATAATGATAATGATGAATGTCTTCATTAATTACATCAAAGCATAATTCACCAATTCACAAATCCACAAATTACAAATTCTTCCGCCTACCAAGCGTCAAGCGGCTTGGGCACAAAGATCTGCCATGGTGAGTTTTCGCAGTAAATTCGCCATCGTGGCGGATTCGCATTCCAACGAACTTTAATTCGTAATTTATGCGTGCGGTCAAGAAAAATGCTACTGGTCCTCTTTTTACGATAATACACAGCAATGAAGGCGACAAATCCTCATCGCCATCGCTATTGTCGTTAAGTCGTTGTAGTGTCACACGAATTGAAACCAGTTCGAAACAAAGGAAGGCAAGTCAAATCAAGTGTCAAGTCAATTGTCGAGTCGAGCATGAAATTCTTCCTCTTCCTTTGCGTTTTAGGGCAACTGAACTTAAGACACGTCCTCTCTTGGCGTTTCAGTGGCTTCTTTGGTGGCACTCACCTGAATGGACGGCGACGACGCTGACATTTGGTAAAAGTCTTCGAATGCGTGGACGTCTTTCATCGTGGACTTTGACCGGCAGTGTCACAAATCCTTAGTTTTGGCTTCCTGCAACAAGAAAAGACGGTACGGGCCTAATTAGCAATTAATATGCAGTGCAAGAAACCGTGGGAACATTCAAAAATTGTTGCAAACTATACATCAATTAGTGGCAGATAGCTTGCAAGTTGAAGTCATCATCATCGCGCTCATTATCTAATCAAAATCACGAATCTCTTAGCGAGTTCTTATCAAACACCTGTCAAGATAAGGACTTAATTTAATTTAAGAGACGCAAACGCAAAAGCTTAAACGAGCTTAAACTTGATCTGAGCTCCATTTTTGAGTTCGCAACGTATCGCAGTCGCCTTTGCCCTGAGTAAATCGTAAAAACTTGCTCAGGACCAGGATGACAAGCGAATAAGAAGCATAAGAAGAAGATGAAGACGAGGACTAGAAATTTATTATCTAGTAATTGTGCACAGGTACGTGCTGGTGCTTTATTTTATTGTGGCTATGGTTGCATTGTTGAGTGAGCAGTGCCCGACTCGACAAAGTCCCGTTGCACCGCACCACAAACGTACAGAACAGCGAGCGCAGTACAAAGAAAAATGACCAAAGGCAAAGATTTGTTCCACTGAACTAAAATTCTGGTAGTAATGACTCTTTAATACTTTAAACTACGTACTCTTCTACGCTTCATCTTCTCTTTCTACGTTTATTGAGTTTCTTGACTTGAATCGCTTGATTGTTGCTCATTCATAAGCGCATATGAGGCACAGGTGGACAAGTGCAGTATACAAAAACAGCCAAGCCATGACAGAATTAAGCCAAGTGCTAATAAAGTACGCGCACAGGCCAAAAGCAAGCCAATGGCTTCATTCATTCTTAATGATAAGCAATTTTTGCCAATGCCCTTGCGATTACGACAACGATTTTACAACGCACACAAGAAAAACGGTAAATTAGATCGAAGAATTCAAGAAGTAATGCAAGAAATGCAAGCAGTCAAGAGGCAAATCAAAAATTTATGACCATGGCTCCAATTCCGCTGGTTAATGCAATATCTTTTATAGTTTATTTGGCAGTGTATCAGCCACTAGTCGGAATGGTCACTAATTGACGACAACGACACTTTCTCTTCTCTTCCTTTGCATCTCCCAAGAATACTAATACGAATCAAATTAGTATCATCAGAAAATAGTTAAGGTGTCCGTCGAGAAATTAAAGCAGCTTTCAATTTCTCATAATAAACAAAATGCTGTTGCTGTCCATTAGCAAATGAAATGAAATGACACGTCATGCAAATTTCGCTTCGAATTCTTAATCGTGCACCGCAAATTCGAACGTGTGCAAATTATGAATATGAATTATTGCACGTCAAGTCGTAATTGTCATTAAACACTCATCAGAATTTGTACCATTGTCACTTTTTGCGGCCCGGCCGGCCATTGGCCGTAATTATTAATTAAAGGGCCGGTTAACAAGTTTCCTTTGTTTTCAGCGCACATTGACTACAATGATCGAGTCGCAGTCGGTCGAATTCAAGCCAGTTATGAAATATTGATTTATATTTCTGCATCTGCATTTTCTCTTTCAACAATTGAATCAAGTCAGTCCAAGCCGAGCGAGTTTTTGCGTCGATCGAGTTTGAGATTCGCCATTTGCCATTTGCAGATTTGTCGTTTTGTGCTGCGTTGCAAAACGGCGAACGATTCTTTTGTCTTATCGATTTCGAAAGTCTGCGGCATGGCGAGACGCGTCGCCGCGTACGCGTTCAAAAGATACAAATCCTATGGCAAGACAAGTCGGGTTAGTTTACGACCACGTGTACTTTCTTAATCACATTAAATTCAAGTTAATTTTGGGATTGGAGTCGAGAATTAAGATTGTCATCGGCCTGGAATCCTTAAAAGACGCGTACGCAAAGGGAAAGTTGTCTAGTTCAGGTAATTCCAGTAATTATCCATGTCAAATCCATGTCAAATTGTTCTACTTTGTTCTCCTGTCCTGCTGCTTAGCGTATGTGACATCATGAAGTAAATGCCGTCCTATTTTTAGTTGGCGACAGCGGAGGGTTAAAATTACACGCCCAGACGTCGACGTCTAACCTGCAGGCCTTTTTATTGGGAAACTGTTCCTGACTAGCAATTTGTTGCCAGTTGCCAGGATTTTGTTCTCCACATGCAAAGTACACGTACCACGCACGTATTAAGGAAGTAAGCGCACTAATCGTTCTAGCTCATTAACTACGGAATTCGTCAGGCCAATGTTTATTGCTTTTGCCTTTGCTCTACCCTGCAGTTTCGCTTGTTTGCATCCCCAAAGGGTCAATATACCTCTTAAATCCACGTTCATTCACCACGCTGCCTCTGCTTGGATGGATTTTTAACATTTTAAATATTTTTAATGGTGGGAGCTTGTTTTTAAGAAGTTGGACCATTGCTATTGCAGTTAAGTAGTTAAGTACCTGTGTCGAATCTCGACTCGAGCTCCGCTCAGGTTGAATGATCAACAGTTATGCAACAGGTCGCGTTTTCCTTAATGAGCATGCAACCAATCAAAAAATCAAACGGACACGTATCGAGTAGTCCGGGCCCGACCAGTGAATAAACCCTTAAATTTTTATTTAGACGGAGCGGAGAGCAGAGACCATTTTGACTTGACGAAGTTGGAGGAGACAAGCTTCTTGGCTGGCTGAATCCTAGCTGGCCGTTGGCGCTGGCGCGTTCGCCGCCGTGCTCAAGCATGAAAATCAATAATCAGGTATCGAAAACTTACAAACTTTTACTTTGCCTGCCTTAAAATTCACCCTTCACTTTTACATTTTACCTTTCCTGCATTCTTCTTATCGGGCATGGCAGGTGAACAGGAATTGTTTTCCGTTACCCCTTCGTTAGTCGTGGTCTCGGGTGATCTTGAAATTTGTTCGTGGTCGAGCTGAAATTTCATGCTATGCTTTTGGGGGTTCGGCGTTTCGGAAAGTCGAAAGTCATATGGAAAATGTGCCCAGACTCCAACTCAGGCTCAGATTCGGTGTGAGGAAATTGACAGCGAGATTATTTCCTCCGTACGTTCTTCGTTGGCGCTTCAGGTAGGTAACAACAATTCATGTCACAGCATTAAGAGTAAATATTATGGGCCGTGATCGCAGCACGTACGTGTACGCGTACACTAATTTTTTAATACAGACGAGACGACCAGAGCGAACCAAGACAAGGAAGCAAGACGCAGACTCCGTACGGGACTTGCCTTGGCTTGGCGCAGTCAAGTCGACGGTTCACGGCTGAAGATGAAAGTTATGCTTAAATTACTAATGCCTTCTTTCCTCTCAAGTTTCAGAATGCAGTGTAATAAAACGCGTAAGTTAATGCTAATATTATTGAACTTATTCATGGACATGACTGCACTTTGAAGTGGATTTTATTCATTCGAGCCTGGGTCCTGCCTGAGGAGGAAGCCATAAAACACGTCGTCGTCGCCTTGTCGGAGCTGCACTGCATTGAAATGAAAAAATAAATAACAATAATATTCAGAAAACTGACTATTAGCCAGTTATGACTCTGTTAAGACGTTAAGACGTCATATTTCCAAGCAGCACAGCAGGGCAGGCAAACAAAGAGAAATTCCTTTCTTGTCTTGGCTTGCAGTCTGAGGTCAAAGATCAATGATGAATGGATCCTGGAGGCAAAACTGGCGAAACACGATACACGGAATTCTGCATAATTTGGCATTTGACATGAATTCGTGCATTTATGCTATACAAATTAGCATACAGTAATTTGGGATCGGCTCATAATTTGTGCATTCCTGACTGTCAGCGATGCATTGTTGCATGGCACGCTGACGAGATTTCACCCAATTTTTATTGAAAACTCACGACGGCTGCGGCCGCTGTGCTTCGTGAAGAAAGTCAAACACGGCACGGCCGTCTTTGACAGATTTCAAATTCTTGACAAGTTGTTTAATGTTGTTTTATTGGCAATGATCCACACCACAAACACGAGGCCACGAACGATCAATCTCGAATCTGCATATTTGCATTTGCATTCTGCATCTTCGAAGGTGATTCTTTATGACGACTGACCACTGCATTGCACTTGCCATTCAGGATGCATCTCTGCATATTTCTAGGTAATTAATAATCTTCACTTTTGATAGCAGAAGCAGGCTGGCAACGCCTAACGCCTTGCTTCCTTTCTTCATGATTCATGGTGATGCATGGTTGCATGATTAACAGTGATTAGTGAATAGTGATTTGCATATGCGAATCAATTAGAGAATGGCTGAAGACTGTTCTTCATTTGTCATATGTAATTACAATCACGAACTCAGCGCAGTGCCCAGAAACCAGCATTAATCTTCGTGGCGTGCCGACTACTTGTTCCGTCGTCCTTCATTAGTTTCCAATTTCAGCTTCAGTTACAGCTTAGTTTCTTTAGTGGCCTCGGCCTGATCATTGACTTTCTTCAATTAATCTAATTCCAAGCCAAGCCGTGCGTATTAAACTGATTCAATTTAGCACCAGCAGCAGCAGCCTTTACTCGTAGATTGTTGTCTTGTTTTGTTGATCGTACACTTGGTACAGATCGCCACCTGCATATCGAATCGGTGAATACAGCAGGTAGCAGGTAACAAGACTTACAAGACGCAATTGAGGTCATGCAGTGAATCCGAGTCCTAATTGATTCTTAGTTCGAGTGTTTTGAGCCCTAATCAGCGTGCAAACTTGAAATTGTCCTTAAAAGCGACTCCAACACCAAAATCAATACTCATGCCGTCGAATACCTGTTTGTGTTTGCTGATTTGATTCATATGCAAATGAATGCAAAATGCACTGAATAAGTGATGAGCTGCATCGCAGAGCAGATGAAGACGAGAAGATGACGACAGTGCTGATAATGAAACCAGACCAAAGTTGGTCGGTCGGTCGGACAAGTTTGTAACGCAAAAGCACTGATGAAAGAGTACCACTTCATTTTTGCATTACATGCAAAGTGAAAACTTCGTTAGCGTATACACATGATGCATTGTTGCTGTTGCACTGTATAATTACGCCTCTTATTGTAAGTAAAGTAAATGATATAATGTAACACGTACTCGCTAACTCTTCAAACTACGAGCTGAGCTGTGGCTGTGGCTGAGAAATGGACCAAGAACAAACAAAGAGAGCTGCTAATTAGCACGTTTTGTTTCGCGAATCCAGGCGGCCGTGCTTTCTGCTGACTGCTTTGTTTGTGTATTGACATTCAACTTTGCACAGCACGGCTTGGCTTGGCACAGTTTGCGAAATGCGTCCGTGGAATTTCAATTCGGTACCGGTACAACAATGCAGCAACAATGAAAAAGAGTGCGGGTGGAGGAAAACCAAGTCAATATTTGCAAATACTACAAACTTCATAAGAGAGTTAAACCTTTGAAACAACTCGGCGCTTTGATACCTGAAATTCCATAAACTGAACGATTTTTACGGCGAAACTGTAAAAACATCAAAAATTGATGGTTTTCATCTTCACAGACGCATAAACTCAGCAAAACACCTGCGAATTCGCAAAACTTGAATAAAACAACATTTTTGGCTGTGAATACCAGAAATCGCTTGAGAATCCGCCGAATGCAACGATTCGAAATTCGAGCGAAGGCAGGCAGACTGAAGTTGAAGGTGAACCCATTAATATTTTGACCTGCAGCGGTTTGTTCGTGAGAGTTCACAAAAAAGATACACCGCTTCCGACATTGACATCACACCACTTTAGCATCTCAGAGGTTTCTATGCATTTCGAGAAAAATTGCAACGGCGAATGGCACGCAGGCAATAAACTCATAAAATCCTGCCTGTCTGCCTGCCTGCGAACGAGCGAATTCTTCCTCAAATCACATATCGCAATTTCGCAATTCTCAACCTCGCAACTGCAACTAGCAATTGACAAGATAAGGATCAGTTCCAGAGCAAGATCGAGATCTGAATTAAATTGGGCTCAATTTGTACGCGAGCAGTGAAAGAGAAATTCAACCCAAGTCAAGTCACGTTACGTGCACGTCCCAAACAAACCGCTTATCAGCTGCCTGTTAGTGGTTGCGTCAAATTGCACTGCACGGATTCACGACTTGAATTTGCAATTGCGGACTTCAATTTTAATCTGAGTCAACTTTCTTTCGCCTGCCGGCCGACGACGTGACGGAGCAGACGGTCGATTATTAATTCGAATTCCAGTTTATTGGCACCACGAAAACTCGTTTTGCTTTTGCTGTTTTGCATCAGCGTGGCGAGCGGTCCACTTGTCCATAAATGGAGTAACCGTTTACGAGTAACGACCACGAGTCGAGAGACGAGACGTGCCTGGCTTTTAACCCACTTTTTTGCTGGGTTTGGCACAATTGCTCAACTGGACTTTAACCTGGAAGCTATTATTCACGCACACTATTTCGCTTTTTATTTACGCATGTGTTATTATATACGGCACGCATTTGACCGTTGAACTTGTTGCCTTGCTTGTTGACAATCACCGATCGCACGGTACGCTGTTGTTGCTGTACAAAGGTGAAGGCGAAGGCGAAAGGGATAACGATTTATGGTTTACGAGGAATTTGGGTACGGAAAGGTAAAAGTGAAAAGGTGGATTGGTTTTGCTTTTGGCTCACGTCGAGCCGCGGGTCGTCACTTCTGAGTTCAAGGCAAGGCAACTTCATCTGTAGCCGGCACCAGTGCGTTTTGGAAATCATGACAAGATGAAGTCAAGAGTTGAGTCATTCGAGTCAAAGATTTGCAGTGCAAGAATTTATTGTCTTACCATTTCTCATCCGTTTCTATCTGCGTGCCATCAATTTTGCTCGTTCTTAAGCTAAGCCGACACGACACTCGACACTTGGATCCTCTTTATTAAATTCCCATTTAAGGTCCGATTATGTCGCTGTCGTGCTCCGGCGTTCCAGCAGCGTATTTCTCACGATACTTCACTATTCAGTCTCACATTTCCAGCGAATTCCAGCGTCATGCTCACAATTCAATTCAGCCTCACCTTTAGTGCAGTAGTTCAGTAAACTCATTGAATGGCCGTAAAGTCGCGTGCATGTAAAAGTTCATTGGGCCAGTAATTAAAATTCTTAACGTGTAACGTGATCACCCGGCACTAAATGTCACTAAAACTTGCAAGATTTTCAATTTACTGTAAAATATATGCACAACACAGCACGGCACAAGAATGAAAGAAAATCGTAATTTCGCGTACGCGTACGTTTACGAACACACACGAGCGCAGGAACATAATTTAGTAATTTAGCACTGGGAACCTCCCGTCGGCCGGTTCGTCGGTGCGTCCGTCCATCAGTCGAGTCCCGTTATATTATTTATTCGCCTACGCTGCCGCTGCCACGCAATTGCAAATGTACGACATGGAGACACGTCAAAGACACAGCACACAGAACAGAAGACACGGACACCTGTGAGAATTTATGTTCAAGAAGACTCGAGACTCGTTGATCCAATGCACTAAATTGACAATCCACAATCCACGTACGATCCTCGCCTGTATTGTTGCGGATTCTTCGTCCGTCGTTTCTCGCCGAGCTGTTTGTTGGTGACTGAACAGGATATTCCACTTTGTGCAGCACATTTCTCACATTTCACATTTACCGTGGCGGTGGCCGTCTTCCTCCTCGTGCATTCAACAATCACCTACCTTCTTTAAAATGCTGTGTAACAAACAAACGCATGCAGGCTGATGCTGACTTACCTGCTGTTTAAGAAACTGCACACAAACGCGAAGGGGTTGATTTTCGATTTTGTGGAGGGTTGAAGAAATGCAGCGCTGCATTGCGACTGCATTCAGTTCAAAGCCTGTCTAATTATCATTGTTGTAGCCTACTTGCATTCGCATCGTCTTGAATTGTACGAGGCATCATAAACTCTGATGCAATTCAACTCATTTTGAATGATTTCAATCGACGAATCGATGACGATATGATGAGGATAAAATATTTTTTACCACAAATACAAATTCGATTAAAAATGCAGTAGGATTGCCCGATTTTTGTGGTCAATGCGGTTTTTGCATAATTATTTGGGTACTTTCATTTAAAAGAAGCGTGCTTAGTGTTTTTGGTGTAATTGACAATTGGTTAGTCAATCCAGCCATTTGTCATTAAATAAAGATAATTTTCAATTAGCAAGGAATACTCGTAAATTGGTTTGGAATTTGTTCTGGCCTGACAAAAGGTCTGAGTCGAAGTAATTTTCCGTCCGGGCAATCGTTCTCGAGTCCATCACAAAAGAAAGGCCAGGAACATCGTGCGTGGCTGAAAAGGAATGAAACGTGAACATGAACCCAAGAATGACAGAGAGTCGATTATTGGACCATTGAGAATTCTCTCCTGACGCAGGCATTCTGCATTGCACTTACTTGATGATGATGATAATCTGCAATGGAATTCGGTCACGTCATGCAGGCCAGGATTAATTTAAGCAATTCGGAGCTGCAAACTGCACCGGCGTGCATGAGGGCATGAGCATTGGGAATTGGAGGTTATAAATAGCTAGAACGGTGAAATAATCGTAATAGGACGAAGAAAGATGATAAACACAAACGCATTTGGCATTTTTGTCCTTGCATGGCTTGACGATTCTCCATTCGACGGAAGGCTTTAAATGCAACGAGTAATGGCTGATGAATGAGTCTCTGGACTGGAAAACCTTCGCCTTGTCTTGCCAGTCAATCGAAGAATTCATTTCCTGTACGTGTACCAGCTTTTTATTTTTATTTGCTTGCCTGCACTGCACTCGCACGTCGCACCTGAGGGCGAATCCAAATGTTGGTTTTGGTTTCCTGGATGCAATAGGCAACATGTGGCCGTAGCCGTGGCCATCACCTCGCCAGAGCCAAAGAAGCAGTGAATCGAAGCATCTGGCTGTGGCTGCGTGTGCGTGGCGGGCCAAGCTGACACGAGACGTGAGCAGTTAGCAGAAGCAAAAAAAACAAGAGAATCATCGAGGAACTCGCGGCTTCAAAAGAAAGGGTTGACTGCCATCTCGAAATCAAGCACAACATTTCTTGAATGCAAGCCCTTCATGCACGTACGGTAAATATTAATTGCAATTTACTGTAGCGATTTGCGATGTGCTTCTTCGTGGCATGACGTAGAGGAAGTTGACTGATTGGCGGCTGCGAAATGATCACCTGTCAACAAAAATTGGCAATGCACGAACAGTAACCTTAAGAACTGAAGCTGTAATATTGAAGATTTCAACAGAAAGTAAACGGCGGACACGGGCCAGGCAAGCGACTAGAGACTCACGGACCATCAACATTATCGATCCGCACACTTACGCAATGGGCAATTGGCAATATGACCTTCGCCTAATTCGAATTCCAAGCCTTATCTGCTGATTAATTGATCGGCCTTGCGTCCAGGCACGAACGCGAGCCAGAAATGAGTCCAGTTCGCTTAAAATAGCTTACTTGCTAGGGATTCATTGCAACTGTCGAGAATTTCAATCTGGAGCAAGTCCGCCGTTGAATAACCTTGTAAAATATCATGCAATTCTGTTAGAAGTTAAAGATTCCTCAGTCGTTGCCTTCGTTTACGGTAAGGCAGAATTGCAGATTAATCAGAATTATCCCGATACTACATTCTCCAGAACCCACAGCCCAAAAGCAATCACAATTTTTTTTGTTTTTCACACAGCAAGCTCAGACAAGCTTAAGCTTGATTGACGAATGCAATTCGCGAATTGGCAAAGCGCAATTGGCAATTGCAAAAAATCCGCTAAGCCGAAACTAAAACCAAAGCGGATTAAGCGGATTTTACTGGATAGGAAAACAATGCAATGTGATGCGGTGCGTCAAGTTGAGTCAGTCGCAGTCAAGTCAAGTGGAGTTGTTTTTTGGTTCAGGTGCGTGATGAGATAATCCTCAATGGAATTAATGATGAGAAAAGGTGCACAAGAGACAGGAGCTGAGCTGAACTCGAGTATCCCCTATCGTGTTATGTAATGCGCTAACGTTAACGCACATGTCCTTCTCGTTCTGAGCATCAGTTTCAGCAGTGATTGAGAATTTCATTCAGTAGTCAAGTCAGCCAGTCAGTCAGTCAGTCGCTGTGCTCGTCGCTCGCTGCGTTGTTTTTGTGTTGACTGTTTGTCGTCTCGTGTTGCTTTGCGTTGTGTTGAGTTGAAAGTGTTGAAGTGCCGCATCCGCAGTCAGCCTCTCGTTCAGTTAACCAACGAAGTCCTGCTAACTGCTAATCTGCAGTCGAAGTGTGCTCGAAATTGGATTTGGAAGCGTGCACAAGCAGTTAGGCCGCAGAATTCATGTTTTGGAAACTAATTACAACCTACTTTGCATAATTATCCACACTTCGTCGCGCTTCATGTGTTCCTCGTCCGTTAAGCAAGGCAACTACAGTTAAATTAGTGAAATTCTCGACTCGAGGCTGGGAAATGACGCTCACGACAAGACCGAAGCCTAATTAAAACCCACACTCGAAAAGCACGAGTTACACGAGCCACGGGCTCATAATTTAAGGCAAGCAGGGCTCAAGTCTTGAAACACTAAAAATAGTCAGTTAATTGTGAAGTGAGCAGTGAATCAGTGAATTGGAAGCCGGACGCTGCTGAAACATAAAAGTGTAGCCGTCACTGGGCACTGGGTACAGTCCAGGTGAATTGAATCCCATTTCCACTTTTATTGCTCTGAAGCTTTGCTTGAGACCTGAAGGTAAGATTTTGTTGGATTTTAATACGCAACCACGCTAAGCTTTGCTTAATCAAGGCAAGCCGGTTTGAGTTAATTGCTTTTCGACGACCAGCAGCAGCAGAACGAGTGGCTGATACTGATAATGACCAATTTGTAATCACAGTCGTGTTCAACCGCAAGTGTAAGCGCCAAGCACACCTGTGCCCTGCTTAATTGAAATCGTTTCTGCATCTTGTGAGGTGCTGTCACTTTCAGTCCGTTGATTCACACAAGCTGAGGTGGTCGCCCACTTGTCTTTGCTTCGTTGAATCTCGTCGAGTTGAGTTGAGTTGAACTCCAGTTGCTCTTTCGTAAAATCCAGCATAAATAGCGTTTAACCCAAACAGGTATCCAAATTTTCTTGAATTCAAAAGTTTGGCAGCATTGGGTATCCAATTTTTAGCATATTTTTTTTACTGAAAATTATACTCACAACTAGACTCGCCGGAAGGCTGGCCCAGGGAATTGGCCTACATATCACGAATATTTGACATTTTTACGAGTACAACAGTAAACAAAGAGCCAGAACGCACTGCACCGCACTTAACGCACAAATAAAACTGTTCGTGACGAATCCCTTCGTTATTTGCCGACGCTGCCAACGCAAAATACGTATGCAAAATGCGAATGCTGCCGTTACGAAATTCCTCTTCCTGTATGCAAAGAGCAAAATAACCTGGTATTAATATTTCGCTGTTGCTGTCCTGTGCTGAGCTGCGACGCTTCATTTTACATCTCATTGTTGTCGTTATTCTTTGACGGAGGAGACGAGAATCACACGTAATGTGACACAGAAGCTGAAGCTGGGATCTCGTAAAATTCTCGCTCGCAATTCGCAGTTCGAGAGTTCAAGCTTACAATAAACACGTAGTAAAATGCAGTAAGTAATATTTTATAGCTTGTGGGTCTGTCATTCGCACTTCCATATTCTCGATTTACTTTTACAATTGTGGAAGTGTTGCGTCATAGTCATAGTTTATAATTATGAAGACTTTCATGACGCTAAATTGCCCGCGTATGCGTGAGCAGAGCAGTGAGCAGAAACTGGAAGAATCCGCCTGAACTTGTAATCTCCTGAATGATGAGCCTGTTTACGTCCAAGATTCATATTCTCACGTCTCGCATCTGGCGACTTCTAATCGGTTAATGTCTTCAACCCTTCAACTCTTCTTTTCTTTTATCTTTCACGAGTGTGGTCGTGGTCGTAGCCGGTTCAACTCATTTCGGCTCTTTTCTGCAGTCGGACTGTCAAAATTATCAATCCCGCTTCCTTCCTTTCTTGGCCAAATGCAAAAAATCCGCAAGCACTGCACTCTCGCATTTCTTCAATGGATCGACTTCAAATTCGTCCACGAGTCGCTTATTCGCTATTTACATAACGTTATTAGTATTACTATCATGTAATAACTGCGAACAAGAGTAAGAACAAGTTGCAAGAGAAGAGAACAAGCATCGAGATTAGCATTCACCATTACGTAATGATCTCATCACTTTTACACTGCGCACGAGGTACCTTTTGCATTTGGCATTTTGCTCTGCTCTTCGCCTTTGCCTTTACGTGCGTCTGCTCCTTATCATTCACATTTAATATTTAATGACATGCGGATGAGCCGAGCCAAGCCTGAGAAAATGAGAGCGATAGTTTGACTTTTTTAATGGACAAGCAAGGCGATAACAAAACGCAATGCAAAAGCAAAGCAATGCTCGCTCGCTTGTTTGTTGATGTGTGACGCCTGCTGATAAGCTCTGCTGTTTATTGGAACGATCTGAATTTAATTCATAAACAAATTCAAAGGTATTTGCGAATTCAAATTCGCACACTGCTCTCGTTTGTGCTTAAAAAGATTTGGCAGTAAAGAAAACTTTGTAAAGGGTTTCATTTCATTGAGAAAACAACAGATTTCAAATGGCATCTTCCCTTTTTCGTCTGTCGAGCCTTTTCGTAAAACACCAGCTGACCAGCGGGTTAAAATTGGAGTAGCAGTAGCATGCAGAAATTGCAAATCATCGATCGATTCCTTTGGCCATATTTGGTTATTTGCCGTTGCCGTCAGGTCATTAATGCTTAATGTATCCATAATTTGTTGATTCAAGATTCATTCGTGGTTTCGTGAATCGTAATCGTAATTCGTATTCATTAGCACGTACATCTCGTCTCGCTTTGCAACACTTTCAAGTAGGAACAAGCACAAGCCGAGCCCGAATCTGCGTGTGCAAACTTGCTAAGTTGCGAATGTCTCATTTGGCTGGAACAAATTCGGTATTGGTTTCGATACTGAATTACTATCGTGCGTGCGTGCTCTTTGCGTCCTTTTCGCATGTAGGACGTTGGTTTTTTTTAATCACAAGGCAGAGGTGCTAATGTGCATAAAATCAATATTCCAGCAACGAACAATCAACAACTTAACTTGTGACTGTGACTATGACTTAACCGGTAGCTGATCCGTTGCTGATTACCTGATGAATGAATGATGAATTCCACTTCACACTTCTTCAACCTGGTGCATAGTTAATAAACATGTGCGATAAATTCAGGTTTGCTTTTCAGATTTGGTTGGCTGGAGCCCGGCGGAGACGATGCTGACGTCTGACTCGCAAAATATCACACCATGAACTTGGAGACGTGTAGTTCGTTGTGCAATTTTTCTGAAAATATGAAGCGGTGCTGCTGAAACACAAGCGCCAGTTAAGCTTAATTGCTTCAAGCTCCTCTTCAGCCAGCGACGTCGTCTTCGACGTTTGACGTTTAAGGATGTGTCGGCCAAAGCTAACCCTTACCGGTGCCTCAACTGCCTTCATCTGTTTCCTGGCCCTGGCCCTTGCCGGATCCGTCGTCGCTGCCGCCGGTAAGTCACGCGTGACGCATTTACCCGAATTCACAATTCAAAATATTGTAATCATATCTGACTCGACGACGACGCTACGAGATTCGAGATTTTCTATATGCGAATATATTCGAGAAGCTACAACGCGTTTGTTTTACCTGACTACATTTTTGTGAACTAACGCTAATTGACTGTCCGCAGACGACGACACGCAGAAGAACGCCGCCAAATCGCCTTTCGCTGACTTTGAGTACCTTGTTTTGTCCAACCGGAGTGGAAAATCAATATTTACCTTTGCGTCACCAACGTCGTTCATACAGCTTCAGCCGAATAAACATGTTCAGCGGTACCACATCAGGTAAGAAGCCGAGCATCTTCGAAGGATCCCACCGGTAGGCTTGAATTCAATTATCGGCAATTTCAGGGACCGAAGGTCGATCTCACTGGATTTCCGTACGCGGCTCCCGCATGCCCTGCTCATCTACAACGGAATTAAGGACCGACCCGCCGAAATCCAGAGCTACGAGCTGTACATCATGCTCGATCAAGGGCAGCTGAAGGTCAAGCACCTGTTCGGGGACTTTTCGACGACCGTCGTGGTCGGGAAGGGCCTCAACCGCGGACGATGGCACCACGTGAATGTTGTCATCGATCCCATCGAGGGAATGATCCACGCCTCCGTCGACGAGCACTCCGTTTCCGAAGAAATCGACGGGCTGAAGGAGTATCCGCTGTACGGCTACGGAGCGTATCAGGACAAGCTCGATTCGATCGTGTTCGTGGGCGGTACGTCCATTTAACTTGGCGAACGGTTTATTTAACTTTGACCTTTAAAAATTTCCTTCCTATTTGCGACTTGCAGGCTTGAACGCAAGCGTACCGAATCTGAACATTTCCTACATCGCAAACACGTTTGTCGGCTGCATCAAAAGCGTGTCACTCGCAGTGTCATCACTCATCACAGCCGATCTGGAAGATTTCAAGCTCACCGATCTCGTTGCGTCAGAGTCCTCCAACGTTCAGGAGGGTTGCATTAATAAATGCGAAGAGAAAGAGCAACCGTGCGGACTCGGCTCACAGTGCATTAATCACTTTGATCACGTCGAGTGCGACTGCTTCTACTCGGAATTTAAAGGGCCGACCTGCTACAAAGCAAGTGAGTGCAGCAATTGTGAATGGGAATGACGAATGAGTAATTTAAAATGATGAGCACTCATTTAACTAACTGTTCTCTTGGCTTGGCATTTGTTTACATCTCTGCAGACATCCCACCATTAAATCTTCAAGGCTATTCGTACGTAACCTTCACAATGTACGAGTGGATGGACCGCGTGCACTCCGACACCAATAGAATCAGCATGCATTTCTCCGTAAGCCTGATTTTCGCACATTTATTCACATTTTTGTAAATCGAGCCAAGGCAGTGATTTTAATGCTTGTCTTCCGGAACTTTTGTGGCTTTGCAGACTTTTGTTGACGACTCGATGCTTTTTTATGCGGCCGGTGAAATTCCGACGCACAATCATATTTCCGTTACCATAAATCAAGGCCGACTTTTCGTCAGCATCGACGTGGGTGCCGGAGCCGAGCCGGTCTCGACGTCGATGGGCAACTTGCTGACAGACGGCGCCGAGCACGTTCTGACAATCAACCACGCTGGTCGAACAATCGAAATCACACTGGACGCGCTCGTTGAACGTTTCGAGCTGACTGGAGACAACTACCACTTCTACTTCGACCCGGACATTTACGTCGGCGGAGGAGGCCATATTCTTCGGAACCGGCAGGGTCTGAACTCGTCGAATAATTTCGTCGGGTGCTTAAAAGACGTTTACTTCAATGAGAAGTCAATCCTCTGGGAACTCAGCGCGAAGGGGCACCAGGCGCGGTATCACGGCGATGGCGACCCGAACTTTGACAAGTGCGTGCTCAAGAAGAACGTCCCCATCACTATTCCGTTTGCCGATTCCGGATTCAAAATTTCTAACCCCAACCTCGAGGATTTGGACCTCAAATTTGAGTTCAGGAGCCAAGACGTGTTTGGCACGCTCGCGTACTCTGAAATCAAGGCGGAGGGCGATGAAGGATTTTGGGAGCTGAAACTCTTCAGTGGCGGAATTCAGTTCTTCTTGTATCTGTCGAAGGGCATGCAGGAAGTCGACACGACGCCGGTGCTCCAGGCGAATTTCAATAAAAGGAACATGTGGACAAGCGTAAGCAAATTGGAAGCTCTTTTTGATCGACTTTGTACAAAATTTCAAATTTCCCGAGACAGGTCAGCTTGACGTACTCGAAAGACGTCGTCACGCTGCAAACCGACACGGACAAGCAAACAAAGGAAATCGACATCGGACGCTTTCAGTTTTCGCCGCGTATCACTTTGGGCACTTCGCTCCTGCAGCCAAAGCAGGGGTTTGTCGGTTGTATGCGGAAGGTTCAAATCGGCGGGAAGCGGATGGACTCCCGGCAAATCGTGGGCTCCGACGACCAAATGGGGGACATTGCAATGGACAGTTGCAAGTACATCGACCCCTGCAAGCGACCGGAAGTCTGCAAGCACGGAGGCAAGTGCGTCATTCTGCCAGGAGACGGCGAAGTGTCGTGCGACTGTAGCGAGACGGGATACACGGGAAGGCATTGCCATTTTGGTAAATTTAACCGGCGGGGGTTGCAAAAATCAAAATTACAAAAATACACCCTGCATTCATTGCTTTATTGCAGCCAATTTCAAACGAACGTGCGAAGAACTCGCGCTGCTGGGCTACAAGCAGTCTGGCGTCTTCAAAATTGACATTGACGGTAACGGGCCATACCCGCCCGTGCACGTCAAATGCAAATTTGAGACCGGGACGAACTCCTCCGACGAAACAAAGACGATCGTCGAGCACAACCTCGCGAATGAGACGGATGTTTGGGTGAAAAACGACCACGAACGATACGACTTCAAGATTGAGCTCGCGTACCGCGAATTCACTCCCGAGATGCTCATGTCTCTGATTTCGCAGTCGGTCACCTGCAGCCAGTACATCAAATACGAGTGCGAACGGAGCAAGTTGTCACTGCACCAGTTCACGTGGTTCAAGTCGACGGTCCACGAAACGCCGGTGAGGAGCGTCGGCGATGCCGGCCGCTTTTCGTGTCCGTGTGCGGCCCAGAAAAGTAAGATCACAAACATTTTTCAATTTCCCGCCAACGCCCAACGCCGGTTTCCACATTTTGTTCCTCGCTTTTGCTTTTCGCCATTCGCAGGCTGTGCCAACAACGAACTCTGCAACTGCGACGCGATGCAGGCGACGAGGCTCAAGGATGAAGGCTACCTTACGCTGCCCGACCGCGTGGGGATCACGGAAATGCATTTTCTGGTGCCGAACAATCTGTCGCTGGACGCGTCGAGTCAAATTACGCTCGGGCCGCTCGAGTGCGTTGAAGCAAGTGAGTGCACGTGTTTCAGAAGATTCAGATTCCGTTGACTTGCTTTTATTTCCGTGCTCAAACGCCAGGCGTACTTAACGTTGAGCCTAGTCCGAGCTGTGGTTTTAATCTGCTCTGATTGTAGATACACAACGCTACGTCGTAACCTTCAAGACATTTGGCTCCTTCCTGGAAGCCCCTGGCTGGAAATCGGGGGACCTCGCATTCAGCTTCCGGACGACGCGCTCGTCAGCAATACTTCTTTATCAGCCACTGTTGCATCCTCAACACAACGCGTTCTCTGTTTTCCTAGCAAATGGTGAGCCAGACAGTAAAATCTTAATGTGTTTAATTAACTAGATATGATTGGGCGATTGTGATTTATTCAACAGAGCACGAGCTAATCTTCCGGTTCATCCTGAACGGCGGGCCTCCACAGAAAGTGACTGTTCGATCCAAGCGGATTTTATCTGGCGGCGACTGGCAGCAAGTGTGGATCGACTACGACCAGCATCAAGTCCGGTTCCAGATTAACGCGGAAAATCAGATGATTACGATCCCGCACGGTCAGCAGTTCGGGTTCTTTGAGGGGACGATTTATGTCGGCGGCGCTCCATCGTAAGTCAAATCAGCATACCTTCAACTTCCATGAACAGTATCATCTTAGATAAACACTCGTTACTCGTATTAATGCGTGATTCAGGCGCTACATAAACGACGAGGAAGTTGTGAAAGACGGGCTTATTGGCTGCTTCCGAGGACTCGTCATGAACGGCCAAGTAGTCGATTTGTACTCGTACATGAAGTTCCACAAGGCGGATATCATCAAAGTACGTGCTAACCGCTAATTTCCTTTGACTTTAATTATTTATTCGTTAATTTGGTATTTTAGAATTGTACTCCGAGTTGTGTTCCAAATCCATGCAAGAATAACGCTGTTTGTCAAGAAAATTGGGGCTTCTTCTCCTGCCAGTGCGAAAATCCGTGGGCTCAGTCTGGAATGACGTGCGAGAAAGGTACCGGGCATTTATTTTGAGGTGTTGACGCAATTTTCTAATTTTCATGCTTGCTTGTCTTTGTTTGTCGTTTCGGGCAGACATCAACGTGGACGGACTCACATTCCTATCGCAAAGCTCCTTCCTCAAGAAGGCGAAGCAGGTTGTGGACCCTGATGACCCAATCCAGCACATTATGACCTCCAACATTTACCTGAACCTGCGGACGTACGACTCTGAAGCCCTTGTGCTGTACGCCAACGATCACCTCAACAATTTCGTGCAGATCCACATCGAAGGAGGGATGCGGGTCATCTTCCTCTGGAATCACGGAAACAAAATCGAGCGCCTGGAAGTTGCGCACAAAGCAATCAACCACGGGAAGCCGATTCAAATCGCCGTGACGAGAAATGCGACGCACACGGTGCTCCACGTCAACACCGAGTCGTCGAGCCTCGCAGTCGGGATTTACCTGCTTCATCAGTACTTGTCACATCCATGGATTAACCCCGAACTGGAGCTTTTTGTGCCGCCAAGACCCTTCGCGCCAGTTGGCTACTATTATCAGTTGTTCCTGGGTGGATTCGAACAAGGCGTTCTCACCCCGAAACCGGGCAACAAAATCCCTGGAATGCTCGGGTGTCTGCGGGGACTGAAAATTGGGACTGACGTAATCAAAATAATTGGCGCGGCAAATATGAACGATGTTCTTCAAGGATGCAAAATGGTTTGTGATACAAAACCTTGCCAGAATGGAGGTAATTTCGAAATGTTGTCAGCTGACTTGTTAATTAGTGACTAATTAGTCTAATTATGGCGTGCTCGCCCTTTCAGGAGTGTGCATTGAAGATTTCCAGGCCCGGGCGTACAGTTGTGAGTGCGTTCGGACTTCGTACTACGGCAAAACGTGCGCGGAGGAGCGTGGAGCCACTTTTGGAGGCGAATCGCTAATTCGTCGAAGATTCAAGTACGTCGCTTCTTCCGTGCATGACATCGAAGCCCATTTTGGGTTCTTTGCGAGCTACGCCGAGTCCGACACGATGATTTTGACGGCTTTCATTCCCGGGCCAAATTACACACTCCTTTTTGTCATCACGAAGGAGGGTCATTTAATGATTCGTGAGCACATCGACGGCAGATATTACGGCGCTGTGATTGACTATCAGAATTTCATCGACGGAAAACGCCATTCAGTGTATTACAAACGGAGTGCGGGTGGGACGGTGTTCATTGTCGATCAAGAAGAGCTCCCAGTCGTAGAAATTGATACGCCGAGTTCGTTGCCGGCGACGCCTGTCAGAGATCCGACGATCGGCGAAGTGTATGTTGGCGGTGTCAACGAAGCTGTGCCAGAAATGAGTAATTACAAGCGATTTAAAGGGTGTATTTCAAGTAAGTTTTGTTAAATGACTAAAATCGTATATTCCGAATCCGAATGATAATGGAAATGCACTTTGTGCCGTGCTTGAAGATATTTTGATAAGATTCCCGGAAATTGAGCTGAGTCCCATCGAAGAGTACATGGGCTACAAGACGAAGGAGGCTGACGGGACTCTCGATGGAGAAAATTTCCCTGGAATTAAGCTGGAAGCTTGCGCGTCGCTGACTGTTTTCCGGGCGCCGCTGATTTTAGACAATCGGAAGAATCAATCGGAGGTAGGCAGAAACTTAAATTAATTGCGTACGCCACCGTACGCGTCAACGGCTGATAATTATTTTGAATCCGCAGTTGAATGACATCAATCTTGAGTGGAATAATGGCCCTCAGCCCCTAAAATCGAAGATCGTCGACGCCCGACGCGAGGAAGACTCGTTGACCACGAGTACGTTCATCAATGACAGTAAGTTAACTACTGATTACTTCATTGATCTTATAGTTACTGAACTTTGACCTCATTTCAAGCATTCCCGATCCTCTGTGCCATTTACCTTGGAATCATTGTCCTCGGCGTGCTTGTCTACGCGTACCGCATCAATAAACGCTACAAACGAAGGCTACTCGAAGACGATTATGACAACGACAATTACTTCAGACGCCAGCAGCAGATCCATTACAACATCGACCCAAACCCAAAGACGGAGCTACAGTACACTCAGTACAAGCAAGTGGATCCTGAAAGGAGCGCAAGCACAATGCCTCTGCTTCGGGGCCTGGAGAAGGGCACGGGCATAACTCCTTCAGCGCCCTCAGCGCCAAGAAAAACTGCCGCAGCCGACAATCTCTTGAATAACAACACGAAGCCGGCCGCGATGACGACGGAGTCCGCGAATGCGAACGCCGTAATTTGAATTTTTATGTTACACGGGAATTTTAAATTCGGTCAAGGCAGGATTAATTAATAGACTAATTTAATTTTCAGAAGAATTCTGTACACAACAAGCACAATAATGTTCAGAACATCGACGAAGGCGAAGGCGACGAGCAGGCGCACTCCAGCGCTTTCTCATCCAACAATGCAAAAAGGCGGTCATCCTCCAGCACGTCCAGCAGCAGCAGCGGCGGTGGTGGCTCACGCTCGGCGTCAAATCCCAGCCTGAACTCGTTGAACGACACGCAGGTGCTTGACGCGAAGGTACTTCTCAGTTTTTATGAGCCTAACATTGCGTCTCTGACAGAAATCCACCTGATTGATGAGCCAATTGACGTCTAGATCGTGCCATTGTCCAATTAGCGATTCGCGCTGAATTTGAATGCTTGCAGTATTTCTGTTTGTAGTAGTTGCCGCTTTGTTTGTGCGTGTGCTTCTTTAATCTTGTTTCGTGTGCTTGAATTCTAATGGTGCGTTGGTGGAACTCCTTTGAGCCGAGCCCTCTTCTTGTGAGTAGTCATCAGTAGTTTGTTTTATTTGTGCCTTTATTTTCCTTCCAGGCGAAGAAAGCCAAAGTCAAAGTCGGTTATAGAATGGATCAATTCGGAAGCCTCATTTTCGAGGAGCCCTACTCGTGAAGGCTGTAGTTGGTAGAAAACTTTGTAATCTATCTTTTATGTTTCTATTAGCAGTAATCCATTAATTAGCAAGATCCTTAGCATACAGTTTAGCTTAACTGTAGTTAATTTATTGACTGGCATGGCATGGCGTGGTCTTGGCTTGCCTTTTACTTGACTGGTAGCATGAAAGCATGAACAATTAATTTATTTACATAAAACATAAGCGCAAATCAGCGGTGGCTTTTCTTCTGCAGCCGCAGCATGCTGAGCGGGCCGGGGCTCAATTAACAAGGCAATTGGCCATTGGCGTGGCGAATTTGCATGCGAGTTGCGAAATAGCCGAATAACTGATAATATTTTACTTTAGCAATTGTCAGTCAGCAGTGTCAACCTACTTAATGGAACCGTACTACTTACTTGTTATCTAGGACGAAGACGAGCAATCAGTTCCCTGCAACGACAACGAATCTAACGCGCTCTTGACTCCCATCGAAGAAGGTTCGATCGCTGAGAACGATGACCACGGTACAAAACCAAAACTATGAATTCCTGACCTCTGACCTGAGTATTAGAAACTTGTTCCAAGACCAAATCACAATCACTACCGTAATTTAGAACCAAATGTGCCATTTTGTCATGACCTCTTCCTGATGACTTTCGAGTATTGAGCCAGTAATTCCGTCCTGATTCCAATTCCAGACTAGGCTCCTTTTAGCTTCTATTCTTCAATTTGCATATTTTAATGGATAAAATTGGATTCTCCTTCTTTCATCTTTCTTTTCCTGAACCTTCTGTCTAGATGACTCTTCTTCTTCAGCCGCCCCCGTCTCTGTGCCTGCCTCCGTCTGTGTCTCCGCTCGTGCGCTTTTCCTCCAACCTCCAGTCTTTATAAACGATCAATTACGCCTCTTTCCAAGTCCGGTTGCCACACTCGCCGGACCGCACGCGAACGCGCACTACCGTCAAATTAAAAGATCAAGCAAAGACTCCATTTTGTCGCTAGATTGAGCTCATTAAGCACTGAGTCAGTAGCCACTACTAACCCGTAGCTTTAAATAGTGACCTTTGACCCCGCTTTGCTCCGCCTTGTCTTGATGCCAATTCCTAGTCATTCCTACATTCTTAGCTTATTTACTACGAAAATGAAGTAAAAACGCTGTAACAATTAACAAATCTTCATCTTCCTAGAAACAAATTTTATTTATATGATAACGATAACAGCAACGGTTAATTTGAGTGAACAAACTGGAAATTGTATTGTAAATTGTAAAAGCATTCGGTAATAAAAGATTTAAAGATATGATCAAGAAACTGAACGTTAAGACATCTGTTTAGTGTTTCAAAGTTATTCATGTTGTGTCTCCACATTGGTATGGTTGGATTATTAGGATTTTATTCGCCAATTATCGTCTGGACTCGCTCCACCAATATGACCCTGTCGACTTTGCCAAGTTCACACCCACAAGATTTTTTTTTCCATGGTAAGCATTGATTGTAGCTTGGATCTTGCACTCACTCATTCGGAAGCTGGACTTGGAGTTAGGATGACGTGCACGTTTGGGTGGCGAATAGCCCAATTTCTGTGTCGCTTGCTGCTTGCCATTACAATGACAAATTTGGCCGTACAGAGCAAAACAAAAGACAGAATTGGGTTACAAGCTCAAATGCTCAATATTTCCTTCAGAAACCCTGACGTAAGGTGGATTTTACATTGAGTCATACAATTCATATTGATGTTGTCATGACATTATACATTGATTTATATTACACTTAAAGTATTTATATGCTAGCAATTTCATTCGAACTTTCCAACTCCAATAGAGGCCAAAGAGGAAATAGAACACGGTGATATAACCGACAATGGCAAACTGCTCAATTTTGTGCGCTCTTTGCTCTTGTTGGTCTTCCATTCTTTCATCGCCCTTTTAGTCTACTCAGTCAGACTAAGAACTATGAACGAGGCCCAAAGATAAGAACACAACACACGCAAGTTTCCAATTATTATTTTGCTTTCGCATAGCGGACTTTTGGCGTGCTTTGTCTCACTGAAGAAAACATTGCTGTGAAGGTCAGAACTATTGTGTTGTTAAAACTTACAACAGCACGAACCTGTTTCTTTGGCAAGTGTGTTGCTACACTTTTCGATATAGTATACGGAGCATGAAGTCTCATACACAGAAGTGAATTATATGTCGTTAGTGACTGCCAATTTACATTAACTAGAACTCACTCCCAGGCCGACATGGTTGCAGCCGCTATAGCAACGCACAGTTGCCAGAGGCAATGAATATTTTGTTGTATTTCTCTGATTATAGTGTGAAAGGCTGGAATAAAACGGGAAGTTTTTATTCAAACAAATACCCACATATAAATTATGTACGATTGGCATAAGTCCGAATCAATTGAGTTTAACACATTTTAAACGCTATGGCGCTGGCTGGTTTGTGAGACAAGCGTTTCCGTAAAAAATGCACGTAGCATTTATGTTGGTCGAGCACGAGGCCAGAAAATTATCGAAGGGTTGTTTGTTGGGTAGGTGCCAATTAAAACCTACTACCTTAAGACCAGATGTAAAGCACTCGCCTGGGTTACATGTAAGCTGAGTGACATCTGAACAAGTGAAACCTGGTGTAGGTGGCGGAGGCGGAAGTTCGATTGGACCCGTACAGTTTGTCACATCTACAAAACAAACCTGACCATCGCCAAGACATTTTCCGCCATTAATAGGAGCACAGTTGATTGTGACATTAGGACTTTCTTTGGGACGAAACAAAATTTGAAGGCTGACGGGGCCGGCGTCAATGTCAGGCACCTGAATCTCACGCGCACAAACTGGTTCCAAGCAGGTGTTTGGAGGGGGGGGGGGGAGGAGTATTGGGACCTATCAACGTAAAAGCAAAGACGAAATAAAGCATTCGTCAAGTGGAACTGACTTGAAAACCGAACCTAACCTTACGTCGTATTGTTAGAAAGCTTACGTTGCACACAATTCACGACGCCGCCAAATGCCGAAGCGACCGTGTAACCTTTGCGATTCCTTTGGTAATGAGTCAGAAACAACGAGTGGCCAGACGACAAGAAATTTCTAGGAGGCTTTGTGAATCCACACAACCTGCAACAAACAAGGTCCAATTAACATACTGAAACACGTCTTCTATTACTTTGTCTTTATTTGAGCCAGTTCACCGACCTTTTCTCCCCGTTTTCATCTCCAATAAGAAAGTATTGTTCGTCACAGTTGACATCGCCTCGATAAAACTCTCCTGCGTGGAAATGGAGCTGACAAGAACTTCCAGGCTTTGTCTTGAAGAGCC
>WIXG01000286.1:0-102388 GCA_009869945.1 Mesaphorura yosii | reverse complement strand
CCAATGCTTTTCTGTCTACTCTCTCAGCTTTAGCGCAGTGCCTCTCTCCACCATTTGCATTGCCAGTACACTGCAGAAAGGTACTGAGCAAGAGATTCCTCATTGCCAGCGATTTGTGTGCTCTCGAAGCTGTAAAGAGTCGAACCGCCAGCATTCGCCAAACAGCAGTTGAATAAATTACTTCTCAGCTGACCCATTTAACTCGGCGCCAAACCAACAAATTAATTGTACCCTGCGATGATTAACTGGTGAGCAAGAGTATACTTTAATTCATGAATTGTAGCCTGTGCTGCAACTTAGCATTAAAAGCGTACAGTGAATCATAACTCATTAAATCATTTATCAATGCAATGTAATGAGAGTTTAATTCAACTGCAAAATAATCAGCACAAAATAAAACTAACATGGGTATAAACTTTCTATTACATTAAGAGTGTAGTGCAGTTGGTTAAGTTGATGTACTCGTTGATATCGTCGGTGCTGCACGCGCCGACGGCTGGCTGCTGATTTGCTGGTCACAATTATTAGCAAAATAGCATCGTTAATTCAATACAGAAAAATTACTCCGATCACGACTCGCGTCCGACAGACCCACCGCACACCCTGTTCTGCGGGGCAGATTTCAGGGATCCAATGTTGCTCAATTGCTGTCACCCTCTCAAGTAAATGCTGCACTTCTAATGCCTCCTGAAACACGACGCATGCCGGTCTTAACCCCTTGAGGACCGAGCTCGAGTGCAAGAAGGTGGGTGGGTCCAGGTAAGGCGCCCAGTACGCCGCGTGTTTTGACTTGCGTTTAGCATGCACCAATTCTTCAGGGTCCTGACGCCTGGCGATATTCTCCGGACTGCCGGAGTCAATATCATGTTTGAGCGAGTAGGTAACGCATTGATGCCAGATAATAAAGCCAACAGCTCAAACCCAAAATCTCATAACCTAATTTAATCTCGCATCAGACATTAATTAACGTCAATTGAATACAATGATGAAGTAACGACTATAGTAAGCATAATTAATTTCTGGATACAAAACATGTAAAAATATAAGTTAGCATAAATAATTAATTTCATTGGCGTTTTTATCTCAGACTTTTAAGTACCATAGATGGACTTTGCCATTCGGCTATTGCGTACATCCTTAATAATTATTTAACATCATTTCATCGAGTGACTGAAGGCTAGTCGTGCTTATAAGTCATACGACAAAAATCAAGAAGTCATAGCATTAGGAAATAAAGCAAAATATGAGAATATTCATTCAAGATCGTAAATTACGTAAAACTTATGTAAATTAATTAAGTAAAATTGAACACAGAGATTTGCTAGCTGAGATTCACAAGAATCAGTTTACACGTGCGAATTCATATGACTTCATTTCATTTCATTTTTCGCGAACAGTGATGATCTTAGCTTCCTAGACGACGAAATCTCTTCAAACATGAGGCCATCTCTGTTTCTTGAACCAGAAGACTTGCGTAAAAATTGAGAAAACTAACTTAAGACTACAAAAGTTGTCAACAAGATATTGATAATGTAATGTAAAAATGTCAAATTTAAATTAAACTCAAAGTAAGTAGTAGTAAGCAATCCTCTATTTACAAGTCATTTTGTTTGTTTTGCTTCGAATTAATAACAAATATGGTCTTGGAAGGTGTCGAGGCAAGTATAAACCATCCTGCACGCCGAACACCTGAAGACCCTTCGTCCCTCGGCTGTCACTACTTCTTCATGTCTTGGGATATCCTCGAGTTGTGACGGCGCTGTCACCATTGCCATCGACGTCAGATCACGGGGACCGACATATCCCAAATCGAGACTGCCATCTGCTTCGTGCGCCCGAGCTTGATTGCCGGGATTTCGAACCTCTTCTTCATTATTTCCATGTTCATGGTTGTCAACGTCCATTGCCAGCGGATCAATCGATGCACCTTCGTCTGGACTCACCGGATTTTCCACCAACGGCTCATCCCCTTCAGTCAAAGGATATACAGTATTAAAAGATTCATCTGGTAAAGGCGCGTAAATAAATGTTGATGATGACGGCATATCAGAGGTCAAAATACCGCTTGCATTCTCTAGCCACGGCACGACCGCTCCAGGCTGATTTGCGGATGATACAGCTGGTTTCTCTTTTTCCTTATTCTTTGCTGATGTACGTGAAGATGAAGCCTTGTGGCTGAAGCTTGACTGTCCGTCGCTTCTACCAGCGTCAGTTCCCGTTGGCCTTGACTCTATCCAAAAAGGTGGCATTATACGATTATGAGTATGCAACAATTAAATACTGAATTTTTTTTAGTTGGTGGTGAAATGCTTTCTTCTCACCTGGAATAATAGAAGACACGTGTCTGGACTCTTCGCGAACAGCATTTCTATTGGTATTGGCACTTTGTGTACTCTGCGCCGAAACTCCTGCTGAAATTGAACTTGAACTCGCTTCTGCCGGCACCGGTCCATTTAACGCCCTGCCTAGGTTTTTGACAACATTGGCCACCTTTGTACTGAACGTCAAGCGGTCCAGAAAGGCCTTCCCCCGTCTTTTTACGGAAGAATCATAGGTCTCAGCCTTGCCCTGTTTCGCAGTGCAGGCCGACCTGTCATCTTTCGAGTTTGCAAAAATGCTCGTGCTCGTGGAAGCTGCGCCCGACTCAGCCTTTTGAGTCTCGGCGTTCAAATGGATGCTGAACTGGCTGGATTGATTCGTTTCCACTTCCGCTTCAGCTGCAGCATATTCCTGTGCGAGGCTTCTGACGTCCAGGATTTTTATTGAGGAGACCGACTCCGCTCGTTGCATACCCCGGTTTTCCGGGAAATCATCTGCATTGACAGGTACATTCGAAGAGTTTTCATATTGTTCTGCCGTTATCGAGTTTGCGGTCCCGCCCGCGGTGAGCTCCTCAGAATTTCCACTCCCCAATGTAGAAACTTCAGCTTGACGAGGAATTTTTAGCCTCGACGTAGTGCTGGCCCCGCCTTCAGTCTTATCTGTGCTGTCCAGACTTCTTTTTTGGGGAAGTATTAATTGTTGACTTGTCAAAGTTCGCCTTTCGGTCTGCAGAGCAGGGCTTCTGACTCGCCTATCAATTTCTCGCTGTCTTTGTTCTGCTGTTCGTGTTGCGTATCGTGACTGGTATTCAGGCTGCTTTCCAAATGGCGAGGTATGTCTCACCTCAGAATTCGAAGCATTTACATTTGAATAGGCAGAAACCGCTTTCTTTCTCGACAGGGGCATCGGTCGTCCTTCAAAAATTTGGACTGCTTGTTGCTGTTTAACTGTTTCCTTCTGTTTAGCCGCTTGCTGCTGTTTAGCTGCCTCCTGTGCCCTAGCTGCCGTTACCAGACGTGAAAATGATCCCGCGATTCTGTTCAGTGAATGCCTGGGCGCTGCAGCCGCGCTGTTGGCGCCTGTCTGCTGGCTAGGCAAACACGAAAGTGGTGATTTGTCTGCAGCTACGCCGGCAATGACGGTGTTGACAGTGTTAATTTCAGCGGCCTTGCTCCTGGGATTCAAGTTGATTGAAGAGATCCTCACAATGTTTGGCCTGTCTCCTGGAGACTGTGGTGAAGCAGCAGGCACCTGATTAGAACTGGTTTGCGGGTTGGCAATGTGTCCGTCAGGTGATGACACTTCCGTCACGCTTTGAATCTGAGTTGGTCCCTTCACTGATGCAGGTGTTGACTGTGTGCCGGCGGTGTTGTTAAAGCCGGGTGTGGCGACTCCAGGACGTTCTTCTATTTTCAAAGAAGTAACGGACGTCGATGTCGAAGGGGTCCGACTTGCACCGGTGTTTGCCGAGATTGATCTTCGTCCAGTCGCGCAGGCTGGTCCAGGCTTCTTAAATACCGGCTTCGGCGGCGGTGAAGCGGCTGCCTGGTCTCCCTGTTGTGGTTTTGTGGGAGTGCGTAGACACTTTTCTCGGTCAGCAAGGATCTGCCGCAAGGCTGCCGACGATGGGCCAGTCATCGGTGTGATCGTTCGTTCAATGTTCTTTCCTGAAAGCAAATCATTTGTTTAAATACATATTAGAAATAAAATAAAGCTTTCAATCGAGTAGTAGTAGAAGTATTTCTTACCATGGTCACGCGTTTTTCTTTTTGGATCAGATATTTTTAAGGCGCCCATGTCTTTTAAAGCTTCTAGTTCACCATAAGACGGGTCTTGGTCTTTACTCGAGACGGCTGATTTCTTATTTTTATCACCAGAACCAGACACCGCGTCTCCCTTTGGAACTTCATTCCTCCCAGGTGCAGCAGTTTTTGGCCCACAATGTCCAGGCGTTGGCACCTGCTGCATTCCCTTTTTAGGAAAACACACCGCCAAAAACATGTCGCCAATATTGAGTTTTTTCTTATACTTTTTAGCCAATTGTTTTACACCGCTTACGCTTACGCCGAGTGGAATCGTTAAGTTGCCAAGTTCAATTACTTCTCCCTGTGTGAGTGGAGAGCCGAACGAGGACGCAGAAGAACAAATGCTGCTGTCAGATCCTGGTGATTGCTTGGTGTTCTGAACCGATGCTTTCTTCCGGACCGCGTTTCGAGAGTTTGTGCTAGTAGGAATATTGCCGGCTCCAACCGCATTATCATCGACATCTTTCTTGTCCGGTTTCTTCCTTGTATCAACAGCACCCTTGTTGACAGAATTTCTACCGGAGTTGGCAGCGTTCTTACTTGTCGAATTACGGTTGGCATCAACTGAGTTCTTATTGGCAGAATATTTCCCATTCTCAGCGACGTTCCTTTTGTCCAGGTTCTCGCCACCAGCTTTCTTGTCAACATCTGCTGTCTTATCGAAATTCTTGTCGATATTAGCTGTACCCTTATCGGCGGAATTTCTGGTGACTCTCACTGCATTCCTTTTTTCAGACGCGGCGTTCTTATATGCAGGACTTTTGAAGACGTCCTCCGCGTTACTATTATCAGACTTTTTGTTGGCAACAGCCGTGTTCTTATCGGCGGAATTTCTGGTGACTCTCACCGCATTCTTTTTCTCAGACATTCTGCTATAATCAGCCACATTCTTATCTGCAACATTTTTGGAGCCATCCCTTGCGTTGTTTTGGTCAGACTTTTTATCGCTAGTAGCCGTGTTCTTATCGGCGGAATTTCTGGTGACTCTCACTGCATTCCTTTTCTCAGACATTTTGCTGTTATCAGCCACATTCTTATATGCAGACTTCTTGGAGCCGTCCTCTGCTTTGTTTTTATCAGAAAATTTATTGCTAGGAGCCACGTTCTTAGGGGTGGAATTCCCTGCGTTTTTCTTATCAGAGATTTCGTTTGTAGCAGCCATATTCTTGTCGGGAGATTTTTTAGCAGTATCCTTTGCATCATTCTTATCAGACTTCTTTCTAGTAGCAGGTGCATTCTTGCTCGCACTAGTGACACTGCTATCCGCATTCGCTGCATAAGAGATTATTCGTGACATAAATTCAACTGAACTACTAGACAAGATGGACCGCAAAGGCCGGAATGTGTTTTGAAAGGAAATAATGAATGGCGAACTTACGGGTTACTAGTTCATTGCAGCATCGGATCAAATGTCTCAGATAAGCGCTTACTGAACTGCGTCTACGAAGTTTCTTCGCACAGAAAGTGCACGTCCTGTTGGTCAATGTAGCCAGAGTGACATTTAAATGACTCATGCATGTCTTGAGATGGTCAACCAATTCTGCCGGGATTGAATGATTATTCAGTCAGTCATTATAAATCATATTAAGTATTGGCTTTCAGATATCACAGTGTACGGTGGCTACCTTTAATGGTTCGTAATTCTGATCCACAGAAGTAACATTTCTGACCTCCCTGACGCCCATCAGATCCATCATCATCTGCAGCACACAGAGAAATTACATAAAATGACTGACATACGACTGTAGCCAGGCCCTTAAAAAACAATACAATTTTTACAATTTACCTTTGGGTACTTGCCCGGATTCATTACTAGCGTCTTCTTGCTGGGCAGTATTCACTTTATCTTTATCACTTTTAGATCTAGTACCAGCAGTTCCGACATTTTGCTGAGTACTTGACGGTTGCTGTTCACGTTGCTGTTTCATGAGAGCATTGCGCATGGAAGCTAGAAAATGAGGACACTCAACATTTAGTCAGGAAAACTCAGGAAAATTGGCTAAAGTCACGGCCGGCTCGCATTTCTTTCTTACCTCGGGTTGGGCAGGGTACTTCCTCTGGCTTCGGTTTGGGCTTTCGAATCGGATTTTCACGAGGAATTCGATCGGGCGACAACACAGGGTTTGGTAGTATTTTACGAAACGATGGAATATACATTTCGGTCACCTTCTTGCCTCCTGCCGGTGGACAAGCTTTGGACGTGGATTGCTGGGGGTCCGACGACGCGAGTACAGGATCACGGCAATCGACACGAGGAACTTTGTTTGGCGAAGGCTCACGGATGGTTTTCATGAACACTGGCAGCTCTTCCCGTTTTCTCTTTCTTGGCGCGTCGCTTGAATTTTGTCGAAGGAAAGAAGGAGCTTGTGTATTTTCCGTTCTGTCCGCACGATTGTCGTAACAGTAATTTCCATGCTGCCGACTTCCAGATGGGGCTTGGTTACTCTCCGTCTCTCCTTTGAGTTCACGGATGCCTGCCAGTTTATTTCTAAGCTGTTGAAAGCCGGATTGGCGTTGACTGAAGTCAACAAGCGCACTGGTTGAGAACGAAGTGGGTAGAATGCTAAGGTAAGGGCTGGAATTCCTGCGGTTGACTATGGGCGCAAAACCGAGTGATGGAGGCGGAGCGCATCGCTCTAGAGGAGGAGCTGACCCGGCTGCGGTAGCAGCAGGATTCGTGGTGTTGCCATTGCTAGCAGAAGTGGACTGCTGATTCACCCGAACGGGTGCAGTGACGACGGGGACATTCGTTCTTGGCACTTCCACGACCGGGTTCCCCAGACAAGAGATCAGTGGACAAGATCTGGATTTGTCTTCACGAGTCGCTACCGTCGAAGTGAATGGACGGAAGTCCAGCGACCGAGCCAATGACTCGATTGCTCGTACCTCCGCAAAGCCTGTGGCGACGGTGTAACCTTGGTATATGCAGCGAAATAATTTCTCGGCGACTTGAACATCAACATCTGCCAGCCTGAGCACAGGTGTGTCTTCAGTGTCCTGAGAAAAGGAAACACATCGCAGTTGATCAGTTGGACAATGAAAGAAATTACTCAAATCACGCAATGCTTGTCCTTTTGCACTCACCTCTCTCAGCAATTCCTTTAGCATTGGTGAGTTGACTACGAGCAAAGTTTTATGGATGTAAAAATAACCCTCGGTGCAGATGACTTGAACCATTACTCTTGGATCCGTCGGGGGCACGTGTTGTTGATTCCTTGAATATACTTTAACAGACAATTCGCCGCGTTCTCCCATTCCGGGCGCACGGAATGAGACCAGTCCAGGATCTAAGGATAAAATAAAGTGGAGGCTTCAGTCGCATAAAGTCTCCTTATCTCAAGCGCTAGGATGAGTCCAAGAGACCCATTGGCTAGCCAGTTGAAGGTGCATGCGAGAGTCGATATTTTTATTTACGTTCATAAATGCGATCAGCCATGGCCGGAATAAATGTTTTGATATCATAGAACCTTAATCTTCAAGCTGAATGCTGAAGTGACAGTAGTTATCACACAAATACTAGCTTCACAAGCCACATTGCTGCCAAGCTCTTATCTGCACAAAACATAACAGTGGACTGTAAGACACTGTAGTTTTAAATTTAATTGGACACATTAACTAAATACTAAAAAATAATTATGGATAGATAGAAATATTACTACCCACCACACCCAGACTCGACCTACATCACAAATGAAAACGGATTCTGGACTCGGAGCTGAATTATTGCATTTAAGTATTGAACTTAAGTTAACTAAACTGTGCTAGAATGTGATTGTCAGTCACTGAAAATATTACATACGAAAAACGTTAAACAACTAGAATTACTTCACAAAGGACGGAACCTCCTATTTATTTTTGTGAGTCTTATAAACTTAAACCGAGGATGTGGGATGTGGATAAACTCGATCGCCTTACGGATCATTCTTATCGCGATAACGCAAAACACGAAACAAAGCACTGTCGCTCATATTTCATTCTCTCTCGTCTTCCCACTCCTTTGCTTGATTTTCTGTTTGTTATGAGTTGCTCACAGAGGAGTCGTATGCATCTCAACGCACGCACGTAAGCAGGCCGGCGTAGCGCTTCAGTTTTGCAGTTGGCTGCCTCAAATCGGCTCTTTGTTCTTCTTATCGTCAAGCGTACAGCGTACCACGTATTACACGTCTCATTTCAATTTTTCAAAGGGTCGAATTCTGTTCTGAATTCCGTTGGCTAATCTAATCTAACCAAAAGTCATTGCTAACCTTTTACCTACATTTTTGAGATATAAGCTATTCGACTACGATGCGACTACGACGCGATGACGTGTTATTACTCTCAAGTTAAGACATGAAGCCAATGGCGAAATTAGCATCAACGTCAACGTGGGAATGATAATAATAACGCGATACAGCAAAGGGCGTTCACTCTGTTGTGGTATAGTTTAGTAATTGCAAATTGCAACTGTAAAGGTCTTTCTTATTTTGCATTAATTTCTGGGTCTACGAGAGGAACGAAACTCGATCTCTGCCTATCAAATCGACAGATCACGAACACTTTTTAATTTCCGCTTCCGGAAATGCCTTGTAACTTGTAAACTTGAAACGGAGGCATGTTAATTACAATTTAGAACAACCGCCCGAGGCCCCGCGTTTAAAATGGTTATCAAAAACTACTTCTGGATATTTTTTGGGCTATTTCTCTAATCAAATCAAAAATTCAAAATTTTCTTAACCAATCGTGTTGTCATAAAAAGCCAAGGCAGAATACAAATTCAAACTTTTAGCTGATTTAGCTCCAATTGGCTACGGGCATAATTCTTTACTAATTAAGCCTCAATTCACTGCCATTACTGCTTAATGATGACAAATAGTTGAAATAATTGCTAAAATGAGTATTTGCATCAATTTGCAAATTTGCAGTTTGTATCAATCCATCCACTGTTCTCTGATGTAATTTAGTTTTTGAATTTTGTTGCATGATGACGAAGTCGAAGGCGATGGAAGTTTAATGGTTTAATGACTGACCGAGTCTACATTGCAAAGAAAAAGACTTTTATAAAAGGAGTTATGATTTAAATACGGAGCGTGTCGTATGTTGTTGGTGTAGGTTGCTCTGATATTACTTGTGTTCTTATATGGCATAATTGCAATTGCAATTTCAATAATGCATGCGTATGCAATCTGCAATCTGATCCTTGTAACATCGTCATTTTGATTTGTCCTAATCAATTATTTATTGCGTAATGATTTTGTTTCCTTTCTACACTATGCGACAATGTTTTAAAAATGTGGAAAGCCACAGATTGAGTTTAATCGCACGATTAAGATGATTAAGTAGGACTCGTATTGATATCAGTGCGCTGGACGCTCATGCGCAATTTTCTGTGTCAATTTCAATATTGCGCGTTGTTCGTCAAAATATTCAGTGCCAGCAAAATTAACGAAATGTAAGGCCAGGCCAGCATTGAAATTTGATTCGAATTGGACTGAGCACTGAAAAGTGATGGACAGACATTCTCGAATCTCGATTCTCGAATGAATTGTGACATGAGTGAGTTTGTAATTGGAGTATTATTGACAGGGAACGCGCGGAACAAAGCAATAAATGTTTAAAAGCTTTGGCAAGCCATGCTATGCCCGATAACCATGAATTATTAATTGAAATTCGTTTAGTCGTCGGCGTCGGTGTGGTTGTCAGTTGGCACCCAGAACTTGTAAACAGAACTCGTAAAATTCTCAATGCCCCCACTGCAACTGCAACAAAAGCAAAACGAAGTACGCGTAGTGCTCATAAATTCTTCGCACTTGCTGCTTTTGCTGAGTTAGCTCATTTGCAAGAAATTCTAATTTCAATTAGCAGTTACAACAGCAATTACAAGAGCACAAGTGACAAGTGCTTTACCTGCCAGACATTGAACATTGAATTCGAACAATGGCTTGAAAAGTCTTGAAAGACATGCGTTTATTTGAATCTGACTTTTATGGTGTCAAGAAAATATAGTGCACTACACTGCACTGATAACGAGATTCGGATCACATGATGTAATAAAAAATGATTTAATGGCTAATTATTGGGGCACTGCCATAATCAAATTGAAGCTGGCGCTCTCGAAGACTTGGGGTCCCGCATTTTATCTGATTCTCATAAATTACGATTTACGGGGCACAAAAGGCCATGCTAATTTTAATTAAGCTGCTGTGTCTGTGACATTTCTGACGTCGAACAAGACACTGAAGACATAAATAGCGAGCCTACATGAGCGTCTGGTTTGCCTCCCCGACACAAGACACGATGAGTGTTGACAGACATGATTAATGGAGATTGATTGGGAATTAATGCGGCGAGGTGCGGTCGGCTGCGGCACGGTCGTGGTCAAGCGCCAATTCGACTGCGCGCACTTGTCCGTCCGTCGTCCATGTAACGTGATACCTTCATTAACTAAACTAGTTTCGAAACAAAAGGGCAGTTTGTCAGAGAAGAAAACAAAAGTCAAAACTCCAAAAAGACAAAAAGAATCACAAAGTCATGTAGGAAGTGAAAGATCATTTATTATCGAGCGTGATCTCAAAGACGCAAGCCAGAGCGGATTTAAGATGAATTGAGCAGATTGCAGATTGCGAATTGGACTGCCTTTTTGTTCCGAGCCTTGCGACCGTACGCGGATACGTACGCAAGAATGATTGATCTTGTAATCGTAATTGTAATTATGTTTGCCTTTGATATTAAACCCATTAAAGCCAAAGCCGTTCATTTGATGGATGGACGGACGTTAATGCGGCCATTAGCCATAGCCACTCGTCCGTCTGATCTTCATGGTTAAACGTTAAGCGCTAAACGATAAACTTCGGCCTGGCCTGGCTGAGAGCACGAACTGGTGGTTCGAAAGTAATAAAGCCAACAATAAATAATAATTTGACACGCTGTGTAATAAAAACATAAACAGGTTGTCTGTTCGTCGTTCTTTTGTTGCCCTTTCAGATCTAATTTTAGTTTTTAGCTGCACGGCACAATGCTTCCTGCCTGCATAAACAAAGCACACGAGCATCCAATGCCATTCGCAGATCGTAAATTCCTTTGCAGTTCACAAGTTCTGCATTACTTCAAGACTCAATCGACTCGACCGACTCTAATTATGTTCATTATAATCTATATTTAATTGTTGAACCATACAGAGAAAGAATTATTAAAATGTTATCATGGTTAAACTCAGTCGAGCCGTGCCGTCGTTGAGAGGCAACAATGAAACGCCTTTTGCCTTTGCCTTTACTGCCTTTGCCTGCAGTGTAATGAACTACAATGCAACTGAATATTTGCGATAATTGATTCTTCAAGTTCGCCGTACGCCGAATTCTTGATGCTAATGCATTCAGCATTCCTTTCCTTAACAGCTTCGTGCAGTTGAGATACAGAGTTGCAGAAAGGCTGGCAGCTGACTTGACGACTCCTTTTATGCGAGCAGTGCATTGTAGTGCATTATTAAATGGACGATGTACGATGATTCTGGCCAGGCGCAGGCCAACACCAAGCCAAGTTGGGATAGGCAAGTAAACATTAACAAGAATTGTTGCCACAATTTTGTGCGAATGAGGTCTAGTGCATTAAACACTTTCACGATCATTCCAATTTTTGTATAAATAGGTTAACAATTAGCTTGGATTTTATTCAGTCCTCAATTTGGAACTCTAGAGAAGAAAAATCGCTCGCATTTTGTGCACTTCACCTTGTCTCACATTTTCCGTCCAACGTGTCCTACTCCAACAATCAACATGATGAAGGTGAGAATTCTCTGCTCTGGTCTGCTCTTCGCTTAACTTGAGACTCGATTAACCCGAATTATTTGCGTCTGTGTGTTCGTGGCAGGTCGCCATTTTCTTGACATTGGTCGGTGTCAGCATGGCTGCTCCACAATTCCCAGCCGGATTCCTCGGAGCCCACCCTTACGCTGCCCACGCTGCTGCTCCGCTGGCCTTCGCCGGTCCTCACGCCCACGCTCCATTGGCCTATGCCGCCCCAGCCGTCAAGGGTAATCCTGCACTGGAGCGATTGCTACTTGCCACTTTGCCCAATTGATGAATTAATGTCCACTGCTGTATCTCGTATCTTGCAGCTCTTGCCGCTGAGCCGTACGACCACCACCCACAGTACAACTTTGGATACTCGGTCCAAGATGCCCTCACCGGAGACGCCAAGTCCCACACCGAAACCAGAAACGGAGACGCAGTGTCCGGACAATACTCGCTCGTTGAGCCCGACGGCTCCCTCCGCGTTGTCACTTACACCGCCGATGGCATCAACGGCTTCAACGCTGTTGTCGACAGACAAGCACCAGCCGTCGCTGCTGCTCCAGTCTTGGCCCGTCACGCCCCAGCTCCAGTTGCGGCCTACGCGCACCACGGATTCGCTGCCCCACTCCACCACCCGTACGCCGCCGTTCCACACCGTTTCTTCTAAATTAAGTTATTCTCGAATTCTGTTTGCTGTAAAGCTATAATTTAATCTTTCCACCTATTCAGAAATGCCAGATTTGCCAAATTAGCCAAATTTTCTTATGTTTAATGCTTATATGCCTTGCATCAGCAATTTCAGTGTACAATTTTTTTGGAATCTTTGAACAAATAAAAGCCAAGCTAGAATTTATCAACTCATCAACCTCAGTCTTGGGTAAATTTTCTTAACAGTCAACAGGGAACAAACAAGCGCTATAAATAAATTCAACATTTTGCAAATACGCGAAACCAAACTGCATTACCATTCTACTATTCTGCTGCATTCCGTATTCCACTGCAAAAGCCAGCAAGTTTCGCCCTACGAAGTTTGTTATCGATTTCTAGTCTTCGAAGTGTGTGGACGTAATTTAATTTCCATTCTAATTCTTGCTTGCTCTATCCTAATTTTCAATCTCAGTGTTTCAATCTTGCTCTCTTGTCTGCCGGTCTACTCGAGTTTCGAGTGAAACTATCTGATTCTGAACTTTCACGTCGGATTAGGATTCAGATTCAGTTGGCCAAAATGTATCGAGCCTTCAAGCTTCTGGCTCCGGCTGTTGGAGTCGGGGGACTCGTTGGGAGTGGAATGGTTTCAATTGGTAGCCTGATGGCGAGTGCTGAAGAAGCCGAGAGTGGAGGCGAAGATTGTACTCCACATCCACAGCCGCCATTGGAGGACCAAATCAATGAGTAATAAAAGACAAAATAGCAACATCAGACATAAAAGGGGTTCATAGTCGATCAGCCCTAATTATAATCCCAATATATTCCTTCTTATAGTAATGAATGTGGAGATGGCAATCTGGATACTCTCAAGCTGAAGGTGATCGACACCCGCACTGACCTGGAAAAGTGCGTCGACGAGTGTAAGGAAAAGTGCCAACCTGTTTTAGAAAAGTTTGGAAGCTGCTACTGCATTGCTCGAAATACTTCCAAGACTTTGCCACAAAGATTTGCTGGTAATTCAGTGCATTGATCTGATCTTATCATAGTCTTGAACTCCCGCCTTCGAGTCCGCTCAAGATGCACAGAAAATTGACATCTTCCTTTCAGATAATCTGGGGTACCTGCAAAAGCGTGCTGATAATGACGTTCA
This sequence comes from Mesaphorura yosii, assembly GCA_009869945.1. Lineage (NCBI taxonomy): Eukaryota > Metazoa > Arthropoda > Collembola > Poduromorpha > Tullbergiidae > Mesaphorura > Mesaphorura yosii. The sequence continues at coordinate 88,697 of WIXG01000286.1, read as the reverse complement.
GTTCACTCTCATTGAAATTGGAGCTTTAGTTGGAGCGATGTTTGGAATCGGGAAATCGAGAGCACGTAAAATCTTGTACGCAGGAATTGGAGGCGCAGCTACCTATAGCGTTATCTTCCCTCAACGCGCCTATCAGATGCCCGATTTGTTGCTGGTATGTTTACCACGCTGGGTCGTGACTGCAGTGAGCGTGCTGCCAACGGTAGTGGTAAGTCAAGGCTCCAGAAGTTGAAATTGTCTTAGAAAAATTAATTTGTGATGTTTTGTCATTGATTCCCAAATTTCTATACAGGATGTGACTATGGCTATCATGACTGTCCGATTTACAAACGAAAAGGACGTAAGCATTGCCAAGGGGAGCTTTCGGACGACTGCGATCCAACGCCGTTGACAACCGCTCTTAATCACATCTGCCCGCCTATGCCAAGCTTAGGTATTACTTGCCACCCTAAATTCTGCACTCTAGCAAAAGTGCCTGCAGCTACCACTGCTCCGAATGTTCAAGCCGATGCATCTCAATCAGCGCAAACTGACCGTCCAGCTCATCTCTGCCCGACTAATGACCCTCCAGTCTGCGAATGTGCCTTGTGGAACCCTGGAGATTCAATTCCAGAACCTTCTCAAGCTGAAGCTCTGAAGGTCGCCGAGATTCCACACTTCGAGTGTCCTGTAGAAGCCATCGAAGCTCCGAAGGTCGTTAAAGCTCCAAAACCCGCGTGTGCATCGGAAGTCGTCGAGGCTCCGAAGGTAGTCGAAGTTCCAAAAGTCGAATGCCCTGCAGAAGTCATCGAAGCCCCGAAGCGTCAGAAGGTCATCGAAGCTCCAAAGCCCTCTTGTGCATCTGAAGCCGTCGAGGCTCCGACAGTCGTCGAAACTCACATGTGTTATCCAACCCACCGAAGTTTCCAGAAACCTAACGACAAAGGCAAAGCAAAGTGGGAATGTAAGTAGAATTTGATTTTTATTAGTCTAATTAGAATTTATTAAGCCGAATATAATATGTTTCGTTCATTCAATCAAAGTTCTCTTTTAATTGTAGAACCTCGCTTCGCAGTACAAGATGTCATGAACGCCGTTCAATTCCTTGAAATCTCACCCAAACTAGAATCCACAGTGCATGCAAGCCAAAATTCAAAAAATGTAATCTGAAATTCATAATTCGATTATTGAACTATGTATATTTATTTTCAAACAAAACCATGTAAAAGAATAGTCTTGGTATTGGCAACTGAAAGTAGCAAGTAATTAATACAATAAGTTGTTAATTATGCCCCGGCGTCTTCTTCACAGACCTCTTCGGAGCCTATGCCTTTGAATCAAATCTTCACATTTCTTCAAACGCCAACGACGCCGCGACGGGTTGGGAATAACTTGAGTTGAGGAAAGCCTTAACAGCGTTTCGAATGAACCTTTGTTTGCTGAATATCAAAGGGTTTCCAGTCGCCGAAAGCCATCCGGAAAGTCTTGCACCATCGTTCAACGTTTTCCGTCCAATCCGATCCTGTAGTCATCGCCATCAGCTTGTGTACTTGTATTTGGACATTTCGATGAATTTCGTACCTCTTCTTACAGAGACGAATCCTCCATTTTGTGCACGAGTTTGTACTACTACCCCTTCCTATTTGCCCATTCCTGACCTAATACGAGCCTGTCCGAACGAAATATGCGCAGCTGCCTTGAAAACTTGATCAAACTTAGATCATCAGTGTTGTAGGCCATTAAAAAAAAATAGTCTGAGATGAAATTCATAATTCAATTATTGAACAATCCAATGCACATTTAATTGCCAAGGTAAAAAACAATGTTAAGCAACAATTTAGGAATGGCATCTGATAATAGTAATTAAAAAAATAATTTATGTTTTAATTAAGCCTTGGACAACAACGAGTCTTTTTATCAGAGCTCCGTTTGCTTTTTCATTATCTGTTTTTTGTATGCCGTCACGCTGAAGATAAGGCTCACATGAGGAACGGTTTGACAATGTTTCGAATGAACCAGGCTTTGCTGAATATCAAATGATTTCCAGGCACCGACAGCAAATGCAGCCGTCCACTTTCATTCAGTGTTTTCAGTCCAATCCGATCCTGTAAGATTTTGTTAAGAGCAAACTTAATCACAGTCGTCAATGAGTCAGCGATTCATTTGCATGTGGATATTTGGAGAAATTTCGTACTTCTTTGTACAGAGCCGAATCCTCCATTTTGTACATAACTTTGTCCTGCCCATCCTTAAAATACCCGAACCATTCACTATCTTTCGGTTGGACAATTGTGTCGCCTTCAAACAGTACCAAAACCAAATTGCGGAGTTTCTGGAGATTTTCTTTGTACGTGGTGTTCAATGACTGAATTCCAAAGTCAATTTATGGCACGGAAAATGAGAAAATCCAAATGTAAAAAATAAAATAGGAAATACCCTCTCATTGTTGATATCGGCGAGGAAGACGCTGCTCTCGGCGTAGATTTGTGGTTTGAAGGGATCGTGCCAGTACTCCGCCTGAACTAAAAATTTCTGAACCCATCTGAAAAGAACAATGAGCATTATTTCTTTATTTTCTGGAACTCTTGAATCGTGCTTAATTGCTTAAACAAAGTAGGAATAATTGGAAATGAAATTCTAGCATGAATTTAAAATATTTAAGGTTTATTATAATTGGTATTTAGCTTACTCAGAATACGCAGCGTGTGTAAGGAGCTTGTCAATTATTTCACACCACCCCTGTTTCGGCGCTGAACACTGCGGCAGACCGAACACGCCCTGATGTTGGCCACCCAGCGAAATCAGGTTGAACATTGGAGGGTCCGGACATCTTTGAGCCACAGCTCTCCTATTTAACAATATTTTCAATCAAGCATATTCATGTGCAATAATAAAATTTAATTGCAATTGTGCATACAGAAACTGGCCGCCTTGAGACAAGCCGATGGCGTTGTATCCGTTGGCCAACAGCTTATCCTGCTTCAGGTCATTGCAAACCATCGCGACCTGCTCATTTACGTTGAGGAAGAATCCATTTTCGATGTCCTAAGAATTAGAACAAGAGCGTCTCTAAGGATTTTGAATTGGTAGATGCAACAATGCAAATTATGCGCTTGGCTTTAGTTACCTCTTACCTTAGCGGGGTTTGGTCCAATTTGTAGTGATTTGATGTAGACTCCTGGCATTTCCTTGGTTAGGAAGCTCAAGGCGAACTTCACCCCAACTGCGTTATCACCTGCGAGGCACAAATTCTAAATCTTAGTCGGAAAACGATAATAGACCAACATTGTCAACAAACATGGTGCACGTAAACATTGTCTAACAAATAAAAACCGACTAATGATAACTTACCCATTCCATGCCATAACACAATGGGTTTAAAAGTCTTCGGCGGTGATGTTTCCGGTGGCGATCGATCTGTGGTGTTGGCGCTTGAAAACGTTGTAGTCTTTCCATTTGTCTGATCGTCCATGTCGACGTCTCCATCAGTTTCCTCATTGCTCAGATCTGAAACCAATTGCAACTGCTCCTCGTTCGCTGGCTCCAGAGCTTCGGCTTCTTCGTTGGATGAAGAGAGAATGGAGTTCGTCTCGATCTCCTTCTCGTGTCTCCTCTTGGCCTTGGCTTCTTCGAGAAAATAATACCTGACAATTGGACGAATTCTGCTTAGTGCCAACACTTCCGAATTGGCAGGGGGAGACTGGAGAAGTAGAAGGAAGGTAAATTGGAGAAGAATGACGAGTAATTGTAGCAAAATTGTCTTCATCTTCAATCCGACTTCAATCAGTGTAATCGACTTAGAAGATGCGGTGTCAGGGAATCTGGCTTGCCTGTGGCCTCTTCTTCTCTTGAAGGAGAACTGATAAATTATAATTGTATTCGGGACGGTCAACAAAGTGAATAAACTACCACTACAGTCTGTCATGCATGACAGACTCAATTTATATTATGTTGTCTATCATGCCTTGGCTTGGCTTTGACTTTCTTCATTCTTCACAAGATATCTCGCCTATGATCCTCAGGAGTATGCGGTCAGAAGGTCGGACGGGTTATAAATGAACGCAGCACAGTAAGAATTCTTAGCCTTGCCTGGCTTCAGTTCAGAGAAGTTATGCTCTCTCAAGCCCTAGTTTATACACTCTCGTCAACAGAATACAGAAACGACAGAGAGATCAGACGAACTATGCTAAATTAAAGATAATTTGTCTTGCCTTTTACTATAAGCAGTGTCCCCTAATAAACGAGTGAGTGAATGAATTCATTGCAGGCAGCGGACGACTGCCGATTGAGTACATGACCGGAAGTTGATTCCAACCAAATAACGGATGTTTGTGACTTACTCTGCCTTTTATCATTTCGCAATGAAGAATGACTGGCATCCTCTGATATTTTTAACACTCATGACGGCATCAGATATCAGATGGATAAAACTCACCTAATTTACTACTTAATTGCCCCAGCAATGAAATAAATTTAAATAATGATGAAATTATGTCATATCCTTTACTTCCATTGTTTATATTTTAAGAAGTGCGTCGAATGCGGATTTGGCAAGAAGGAACTGATTCCTCGGAACTGCGCCAGCCTTGTTAGAGATGTAATTCGACGGCTAGCCACTTGCAAGATTTTTTCGAATACGGAAGGGAATAACAGCTCACGAAACTCGTAACTCGTGGCTACATCGAAGTTCGTCAAAAGTGTGTTCAGGTGTAATGCGAAAGACGCGCTGAACAGGTGGTGGAAGAGCCAGGAGAAGTAGATTTGCGGTCTGTTCGGAATAATGTAACAGAGCAACAACTACATGAGTAAAATATCAACGGAAAGGCAATTTCTAATGACCACGATTTACTTGCAAGACTATGGCCGACGTCGTCAATAATTGGTCCAAAGTATGGCAAAACCCAAGCAACACTCTGGCGAGCAAGCCGTCGGCGGACTTCCGGAGAGCATTCCAACGAGCCGATAGCACCAGGGCTTGGAGTCGCCATAAAGCTGATAAGAGCCATCAAAGCATTGCGGAAAAACTGGATATCTCTGGATTATAGCCGCTAATTGACCAGTAAATCTTGATTCAAGTTTCAAATCGGCCGGTAGGCTGAAAGAATAGGACAAAGACAAATTTATTAGTAAATAATCTTGATTTAGCGCTTAATACTTATCACAAATGCAGTACTTACTGTAAACATCATAAATCCTAGTGGTTTCGAAGGATAGCCTGGAGGCATGATAACTCGTCCATGATAAACGCCGTCAGAATTCGGAGTCAACAGGGCCACGAATTGTGTTGTTTGTAGTATCTTCGAATAATTGTCTTCCAGTAAGTAGAGCAGCTCGAACATCTGGTGAGTTTCCGACTCATGTCCTTGACCTCCGTCAACAAACGAACACGACTGAAGCAAAGAGAGATAGAAAGAAGAAATAGTCAAATCATTTCTCGTAATGTAATTAACCATCGAACTTGATCAGAATCACTGAAGTAGGTGTTTGTAGTCTTACTAGGACTTCTCTAATCAACGCTGACTCCAAATTCTCGAGGAACTCGATTGTTTGGATGGTCTTTAAGCCTAAGAGCTTCATCAATCTTCTGCTTTCTGGCTGCGGATCATTTGCGAGACCTTCACTTCCATGTTTGAAAAAAATCTTGGAAGTAGAAAGCATATTGTTTGCCCGACGTCTCACATCCCCATCAGGGCTGGCACAGTTCCTAAGATTGAATTCCCTCTTGACAATCTACATGCAACGATGTTCTTCTCGGTCTTGGTAATTGCATTTTTAATTTTAATTCAATATTTTACTTGTTATGATTTTTTTTCTTATATTTGATATATTTTTCTTTGTTCTTAGTATTTTTTAAGCAATTATGTTGGAAATTAGCTCCATGATATGGGAAATTGTACGCAACCTAAGGTCGTAATCCGGCATGGAATCCGAACCAGTGTTTTAAAGAATATATTTTTGTTAGTTTATAATATATGCTGATACGTGCTTTGTTTTATGTACTCTTTTAGATGTTATATTATATTTAAATGTTTGAGTTATGTTTTAATCAGTCGACAACTATTTTAGTTGAATATCGGGAGTTTCTCCAGAGCAGAGAGCGCTCAGTGGAGAACTCGCTGTTGCGCAGACAATTTCAAGTGGCTTCAATCTCAAGTTTATCCTTACGTGGATTTTCAAACTTGAATTCTCCCTTCTGCTCTGTCGTAGCAAACCGAGAGACGAGAATTTTCCTTCAGCACTTCCATTTCAGTTAACTTGCTTTCAACTGATTTAACTGGTGATAATTCGCCAACCTAATTACCAAATTTAATGCATTCGAACTTCTAACAGAACCAGTAATTATTTGACCAGTCATTCGCCAAGTAAATTTGGCAGCTAGTCGCAGATTAACCAAAGTTTCCAGCCGTCCTGAGCTCCAACTCAACTGGTACGGTTTTACTTCAATTTCATGTAGAATTGAAGCACTTTTTGTTGATTGGTGTCACAGTTCACCTGCTTTTAAGCAGAGGCGACTTCCTATCAGTCTTCGCTTTAAGCTAATTCTAATTCTTGTGGTTTCCAGTTTGAAGCAAAGGCAATGGATTTCAATCTTCAAAGTCAACCGGAAGGTGCCAACGATAATGCTGACCCTCAGGCTGACAATGGAACGTTGGCTTCAAGAATTGGAGAAATCGTAGTAGCAGCTGCTCCTGACGGTGGTCCTCAATCGCAGCCTCCACCTGCGCCTGCCGGTGCTGCTAATGATGAGTCAAACCGTCTGATCGCTAGTCAGGCTGAAGAAACCTCTTCGACCGCTGCTGATAAGGAGAGTGAGAGTGAACCGAGGTCGCTCGCGAACGCCAATTCTGTTGCTAACTGTCGGCTCGCAGCTTCAACTCCAGAAACTACTGAGACTGGGAGTAATCGTCCAAGTGCTCCATTGGCTAGCTCAAGACTTCCGATCGCTGAAAACTACAATTTGAGAAGCCCAGGTAAGGTGACTAATATCTACATTACAGCATCACTGATATACGTCGAGTCCGATAGCTAAGTATGGGAAATTATTTCAGTAATTTCTTTTTCTCGTTCATTTCAGCTGTGAAGCGTCTGCTGAAGGAAGCACAGGAAATGAGTCGGGAGCCCACCAATGATATTCGAGCAGTTCCCCTGGAAGACAATTTATTTGAATGGCACTACACCATTCGTGGTCCTGGTGATTCGGAGTTTGCTGATGGGGTTTATCATGGACGAATTATCATGCCACCAGATTATCCTCTGAAACCACCAGCAATTATGATGCTAACGGTAAACGCTGCAGCTTCACCCGTGATTAAGCATAAGTATTGAGAACTACATGAAGATTATTTACTAATTTATCTTTGTTCTGATATTTCAGCCAAACGGTCGCTTTGAAACAGGAGTCAAAATTTGTTTGTCAATTAGTAACTACCATCCTGAAACATGGCGCCCTTGCTGGTCCATTCGTACTGCTTTGATGGCTCTTATCAGCTTTATGGCGACTCCAAGTCCTGGTGCTATCGGCTCGTTGGAATGCTCTCCGGAAGTCCGCCGACGGCTTGCTCGCCAGAGTGTTGCTTGGGTTTGCCCTACTTGTGGACCAATTATTGACGACATCGGTCATCGTCATGTAAGATAAGAAAACATCGTCGTGCAACATCAATTTGCATTGCCCTTGATTTTATTCGTTTTCTTGCTATGAATAGGCTCACGAAAGTGCCCCTCCTGCTGATCCTTCACCAGCTCCTGCTCAACGCGTCTTCCGTCTTCCACACGAGCACACTCCAGCCGCCGAAATTGGTGATGGCCGCGTTCACGCTGAAGGACCAGTCGACTTTCCGCGCTTCCAGTTTCGTCAACCCGTTCCTAATGATGAAGCTGGTGACCACGCAATTCCAGATGAAGAAGAGGACGTCGGTCAAGATGACAACATTCCCCTTCCGGCAGACGACACGGCATACCGCATGTTCGTTGGAGCCGTCGTTCTGACAATTGCTGCTCTCGCCTTCCGCCGTCTTTACCTTCTCGGCTTCGAATTTTAACGGTCATAACCACACTTCCAATGGTCATGGTAGTCAACAATTATTTGATTAGAGTAAGCAAATTTGCCAACCAGAGAAAGAAACTTGATATATACTTTATGATAACGAAATCCTAAATTATTCGCAAAATATCAAATAGAAACTCGAGCATATTCTAAAAAGAAATGTATTTCAAGCCAGTGAATTAGATGATAAACTTGGTATCTGCGTAATAATAGAAAATAAAATGCACTGAGTACTTTAAATGCGAGATTGAATTAGATTAGATTACTAGTAGCCTTGTAATTTGCGGACACGTGCTCCATTTCCAGACTGTCCAATTAATTAGTCAATTAGTTGTCCCTTGCAGCTTATTGTCTGCTTTATTTGCCGTGCAATTTTCTAATCATTTCAACAATTTGAAGTTCCTATCTTGAAGACTTTGAATTTTATTTCGAATTAAGATTTTATATAGTGTAGCATTTGCTTCATTATTTGCAATGATTTCATGTTTTAGTCAAATCACAAGCTTGTTTCGACTTCAACCTTCCATTTTCGATAATTTTTTAAGGGCATTACGTAAAATTACGTTGACATGAGGATTTTGATGACAAGAATTAGAAAAATTGTTCGCAGTCATTGCTTTCGGAGTGTGAGAAGGTTTTCGATGCCAAAATCAGAGTCGCGATGGCGTATTGTTCTATTATTATTTGTCGCAGAAAGCCTTAAATAAATCAAATTGTTATGAATTCATTTCATCTCGGATTTCGCTGCCTGGATGAACGTTTCTTGAAGAGAAAATTCACTGCTCACCATTGACACGTGTTGTTCTCGTCTTATCACTATTCATAATTCTTGCCTCTTAGGTATCTGAGTCGCTGAAATGATGGTGCTGCTTTTTTTTGCGAACATTTGTCACGACATCGTCGAACGATGAATGAATGGTGAACAGGCTTGGTTTGGTTAAAACCGCTCTGTACTGGATTGTTATGTCATGCTGATGCCTGCCGATGTACTTAATGAGTGGCTGAATGGCTTCATGTGCAAATGCAACGATTTTACTCTTTCAAGCTGTGAGAAAGAGCTGATAAGAACGAGTTGGAGACAAAGAAGGCAATACGCGAAGAGAGAAATGTCAATTTCAGTTGGATGATGACTCGAATATCAACTATTTTGAACAACATAAAATTTGATATTTATTAGTACCAGTTTCATATTAATACAATAACTTCTTAATAAATTTTGGAATTTACGTGCTTAACTTATCTAAAAATAAAAACTACCTAAAGTGTATGCAACGCGAATTCTACTGCCAATTACCCAAGCCATTTAATTTTAAATTTTGACACCATCCAAAATAATTACTCCTTACATTACCATTACTTAATTCTAATGCAATGAATGAACTCAGAATGATCTAGAAAGAAAGAAATCTGCAAGCTACAACGAAACTGTCATGTTTAAGGTTTTCTTCGTCACCTTCATGATTTCATGATGGACGGAAACCAGAACGAGAACAAAGAAAATGTTTTAACTTCTTTAACAGAATCTAAAAGAAGTAGAAATGTTCAGAAAATATTATTTGGAGGATTGACGACTGGACGAAGACTTCTGATTATCCTAAATGCAAACGATTATGCTTAATCCTTGACTCTTACGGCTACGATTAATGTATTATTCATAATTAATTGCTAGCCAAGCCTTTGTGTTTGTCTTTCAGCGACACGCACACACAGTCCAGCCCAGATGGTCTCAGTAACTGATTCTCATTCCTTAATGTCTACTTAATGTCTTACTGTCTAATTTATTAACTACTCCAGTATTTTGCATAGTAAATCAAAAGAATAGTTTGGAGATTGTAAACAAAACTCATCAAAACTCATTTAACTGAGAATGAATCATTTTGGAAGTAATTATTCGTTGACGTTATCGTTATCAAAAATTGAAAAGACGTTAAAAATAAAATGGAAACGAAGAAGAGGCCGAAATCTTTTATCTGGTATCTGAAACCTTAATTTTATTGTAATTGTAACGCTAATTCGTACACTAATTGTAATCTGGACAAAGACATGACTGTCTATTTAGTCGCTAGATTATCAGCACCCGTTTTTCACCGACTTATTCAAATTTAGAATTTTGATTCTAAAATTTCCCTACATATGAGCCTAAAATTTATGCTTACGAACTACGAACCAATCTAGCACATAATGTAAAGTACAGTTCGAATTTATTACCCTAGCATGTAATCTACGAATCATTAATCATTAAGAACGTAAAAATTTGTACAGGCAATTGCTGGGGCTGTCCTGAGTACGAGAAAAGGCTCAGCAATCGCTCGTGCTGCAGGCTGCAGTGCAAGCTTTAAAAATTACCAAATGACGGTGGATAGACAAAATTAAGTTGGAATTAACGATTGAATAATTTGGACACGGGTTCTCGACGACGCTGTGCACGGCAAATCGGAAAAAACAAAGTCAGTCAAGAATCGAAGAATGTTGACATTCGCATTTGCACGTATTCATTCATTCATCCAAATACTTCCATTCTAAATTTCATGCAAACGTACCTAAATAAGCCTTGCCTAGACAGTCCGGGCCTGAGAAAGAATTTCAATGGAGAACGCGATAGCCAATCGTCGCAGAATTCCTGTCTCTGCCAAATGCGCTGGAAAGACCATGCATTGAGGACGGGAATCTCTGCCTAAAGCTTGCTCCTGCTAAATGGGGTTTTACATGGTAACTTAGCTACTATTTACAGATAAATGCGTTCGGTGTAATTGCATAGTTGGGCGCGCCAGGACGTGAGGGACGTGAGCGTCTTCTCACCTTGCCGAGGCCGACACCAGTCTTATCTACTCGATCCTTACTTGCTATTGTTCTATGTACAGTGTTACCTTTGTTTTGGCCTCCAGGCTCATATGACCGTCATTATGCACGCGGAGAGGCGACGCAGTGCTGAGGTGCAACTCTGACTCGACTACTCTAAACTGCCTACCTAAAATACGGCTAGAAATTACGTCTAAGGTTCTATTTACAAAGCAGAATGAGAAGGTACGCCAATTGGAGGTCTTCCATTCATCGCTTATTTCCTGAGGTTAAAGTTTCGTGTGTGCGCGGTTCAACGCAGAGAATCCTACGCTAAGAAGTAAATGCAGTTTTTTCCGTAATTCTAAACTATAAAATACTTGCGTAAGCAATAAACCGGAGCATAATTTTGGGAATTTATCAATTTCTACTGTCAAGTTGCCAATTGGGTGCTAAGAACGCTAAGAATTTCGGAAATGCAAACTAACACTAAAAACTACACGAACGGATGTAATTCGCCAATAGAATGCAGTGTAGCAGGAAGTGGAATGTGAAAAATATGCCTAAATATGCATACTTGCCTATTTAATTGTAGCTGTACAATTTGTAAGATCTTCCTTCAAAATCGTTTTTCCTTCTCAATGCAGCATCTGACATACCGAATGAAAGTGAAACGCTGTTCAATGGTAAACAGAGTCTAGAGTGCGTGCAAGGAGTAAGCGAAAAGCCTATCTAAACCTTACAGCTACAAATAATAAGAACTGTAGTCTATCAACTACCTAATTTACCTTGTGGGGCTATTTACAAGCAAATCCGGAACGGACGATTGTGCCACTACAGTGCAGGAAGTTGTGATTGTTGCAGTGCAGTAGTAAGCACATGTTCCATTGATTTATGCATCTACGAACTATTCTACCCTAATCGAGGCAAGTATTCACGTTATGAGAGAAAAGTTCACACGGAGAAATTAAAATTCCAGGAAAAGTGCAAAGTGGGGCTGTGACCGAAACGCAAAGCGACAAGCCACATGCATTATGCATTTGTATTCCTTTCATTTACCTTTAATTTTACTTTTACGCGACGACTTTTTTCTGTTTTGTCTTTTCTCTGCCGGCGCCGTGCACAGTGTCGTGGAACCACGTCGTGGAGTGTGATTGAGATTGTGATTCACTGAAATTCACTTACTCTAAGTCGTCCAATACATCCAACCGCAGCACCTTGCCATCCTTCCCTAGTATTCCCCTTGTGGTGGGGTCAATCCTAAACCCTTCTCTTTCGCTTTCACCTGAATCAAGTTGCAAGGTGCTGGAGTCGGTGTTTTGAAAATTAAGTGGGGACTCGCATGGCATGGGCATGAGCATGGGTATGGGCATGGGAATCGGGAGAGGAACGGGATACGGAAGGAAAACCACAGCGCGAGGAGAGAACGCGTCGAATATTGTCGAAGTCGGATGACGGGATGAAATTGGAATGCAATTTGAGAGTACGGAGCTGGCAACGTTAATTCTGGACTCGTCCGTCTGGGTGGATGCAAAAACGAAAGAGGAACTGTCGTGCGCAAGCGAAAGCGGGCGGCCGCTCCCGTTCGCGCTCGTTACATTGGAAAATATTTTATTTTGCTGGAGTTGCGCGGAATCTTGAAATTTTGCGCCCTTGCCCACGTGGCCAGCAGTTGGAGCGCTGGATTCCTGGAGCGCGAGGCCTGACCGGGCAAAAAGTTCCGGTTTGATAAAAGTTACTTCCCCCGGATGGATAATTAAAGGAAGCTGGGAAGGAAGAGAAGGAGTAGTCGGAGCCGTCGTAGTTATTAAGTTACAAGCTCTGATTCTGTAATTTCGACTGCCGCTCTTTCTGCCGGCACGCATCTTTTGAGCAGACGCAGCAGCAGCCGCCTCCATCGGCTGAACTAATTGCAGCGGAATGGGTGATTGACTTGGCATTGGCACGGATGCCGAATTTTGATTTTGGTTTATGAAATTAGAAATGATCGGATAAGACATGTTGAACTTTTTCTTCGGTGGGGGTGTCGCCGCAGAAGCAGCAGCAGAGTGCTGCTGCCCTCTGCTACGTTTTACGCTACTCAAATAGTTTGAGTGGCTGAACGGATCGTTAATGACAGTAAAATTCTGATCGCAGGGCTTACAGTTGACTCGACTGCGAGGAGAAACCTCCGCCGACTTCAGTTTGCCGGGCGAAAGCGAAGCGTCGCCGAGTTCGAGCTGCAGCCGTCTTCCGGAAGTGGAAGGGCCGACAGTGACTGCCGCCGGTGAGCTAGAAGGAGCGACAGGGCAGACGCTGCTGCTCTCATTGTGCCCGGAATTCAAAGCGTAATTAGGTGAGAAAAGAGCTGAAGGAGACAAATCTGAAGATGACGACGAGTGGGGAGAACTTCTTTCGATGCCCGAACCGCTGCTGCCACCACCGCCGACGCCGCCGCTGCCCAAGAAGCCATTTGGTAATTTTTTAAGCCACAAGTCAGGGGTGATCAAGTCCGTTCCATTTTCGTTGCCGTTTGGTAGTCCGCCTCCGATACCGATGTTTGCGCCTCCATTTTTAGAGTTCTGTTCAAATTCGGTGCAATTTAGCGTTGAGAATTGTGCAATGCGTTCCAAAAGCGTTTTTAAGCATAGCATGATCACATAGGACGTAAATGCGAAAGAAACATAAATTAAGCATGAATTTGGCTTTTGAGAAAAGTCCGCCCCAAACGTGAAGGTGGTTAAAAAGCAGAGAAAGGAAAAGAAAGACGAAAATTATTTCAAGCATGCTGCCACACGTTTGATGAAATCGATGAGAAGCAAAAATGAAAGTTTGAAGTATCGTGCACGACAAAATTGAGTGCGCTACCTTGATTTGGTCCAGGTGGGCTGAGGTTTCTTCGCAAAATAACCTGACCTTGTACTGTGCGAGGCAACTCTCCGAGCAGAATTTCGTTTCGTCCACGTTTGAATTCAAGTTAATATTAACGAGACTCCCGGGCCCAGAACCGTTGCTATTGTTGGTGATGCTGTTATTGCACCAGATACACGCCGACCGCTTTTTAAAGGAGTCGCGTCGAAATTGGTCGAAACAAACTTCGGAACAAAATTCGGCCCCAATCCCGTTGTCGGTGGCACTGCAGAAGGTGCTGTGCTTTCCGCACCAAATGCATGGCTTTTCTGTGTGTAATTTACAGGTATTTCAACTTTGCTGTACGTTTTAAGTGAAGGTGGAAAGAGCCGAGAGCGAGCTAAGAGCGTGCGTGGTCAGGACTTTTGAAACTGTTTTTCTACACTGACGCCATGTTTTTATGCGAATAGGAAATCTGCATTGTGTGAGGTGTGAATGAGAAACTGCGAGAAGTGACGACGAAGGTGAGATTTGCCGTTTACGTTTTGCCATGGTGTTTGCGTTTTGCAGAATGTTAAGACCCAAGCAGAAGCAGAAGGAAGTAGAAGCCTGATGATGGCTCTGACGATGCACTTTCCTGCCGTACCTGCCGTGCCTGAGACAACCATCGTGGTCGGTCGCGTAGGAACCCGCGACGAACGCGTAGGCATGACAGGGGCACGCACGAGCGCGTCTTGGCAAGGCTTCGCAAGAAAGTTTGAAAGAGTGCACAAGAAATGCCGCAGATAACATGTCAAATAGCCCCCGAGATGTCATGCCACCGCCACACAGCCCAGTCAGCCAGCTAGCGCCGTTGCGTTATTGGCCTGATGAATGGAACAAAACGCAGAAAAGGAAAAACGCGAACATACCTGGCGAACTCGACTTTCTCAAGTCCAGAACTTGGTCCATCGAACCCTGCAACCAACAATGAAAAATGTGGCCATTAATTAAAAATCACAAACGGAAGATATTTCAAAAACTGAGTTCACATTTCACATTAAGAAATTTCTTGTCCTATTGCGTAAGGTGTAATTTAAGCCCGACCTGATAAGATGTCACGAATGGCGATGACAACGAACGACGATGACGACACGTTGAAGGAATTTCAAGCCAGCCGTGAGAAACGGCGAAGGCAGCTGAAATTCGCTCGAAACACGACAGGAAACGTCAGGCCAGTCAAGCCACGTCAGGTCTTGATTGCAGCTGACGAAAGACAAGCCATAAATTTCGACGGGTTATGAATCAAAGTTCGGTTGTGACTCAAGAAATCGTGAGTCACTTGCTTCTAGAAATTTTCAATGGCCACATTACGGCCGTTAAGCACCATTCTTTCATGGGAACAACAAGTTTACGACAATTTCGAATGAAAATCGAATTTGTCGCGCCGCCGGCCGATGCGTCGGCTGTGGCTTCAATGGAAACGTGCTGAATAAATTGAAATAATATTTTTCATAAATGACGTCCGGCCACTGGAATGCCAGACGAAAACACGAAAACAAGCATAAAGTCCACGTGGAACAAATAAAGTGAAGGATATCGACGGCCACGAGGCTTCAATTTCAAAATGAAGGTCAGTCGTGCTCTTTTTTGAAGCACTGTCAAATGAATTGTAGTTACAAGAAAAGGGGCCGGACGCTCGTGACTTGAAAAGAAGCGATCAAGTCACCTGATCCGTGCCACGAGCTCAGGATTTGCTCAGGATTTTTCCTGAGCAAATTGGCCGAATAAATAAACTGGAAAGTGCAAACAGCCTCCGCGGACAAAGAAATGAGATACACTGAATTAAACAGATTTTCCCGTCTCCCGCAATCGCGAACGAGATTTCGCTTTTATGCTTTTACAAGGATCACGAGCAATTCGATGGCCTGTAGATGATTATCTGGAGTATCAAATTTCTTTTTTGACTTGATTCTTGACTTCTGTCCTGTTTTTGAAGACCCACATTAAATTATGGACTACAGCTGCAATCTGGAAGCCTTGCCTTAACAGGGTAATGATAATTGATAATATGACCTCCTATGTGAAATATTTGCACGCCTCATTTTCTGACCCTTTAACTCGTAAAGCAGTTGTTCAGTAAGTTTCCAGCACCTTCTTATTCGCCTTTTGTATGGGACACAGAATTTTTTAGAGAGTCTTCATTAGCACGGGAAAAAATTAATAATGGTTAAATGAGGCCAGGCTGTAACTCATTCGTCCATCCCAGACAACAAACTATAGCTTGGCTTGGCTACGCTAGGCTACAGTTAAATCCAAAGCATTACAGCAGCGCAGCGGCAGTGCTCCATTTCTTCCACGTAATACTCGGCTTTTCCGAAAGTTGCCCTGATAATAATGGAATGCAATCCGTTTCCGTGTAGGATTTCATATTTAACCTTTGGAAGTAATCCATAATAATACGGAGTACAGCACATTTATTATTACCCCTGCTCGAATTACGTCTGCAATTTCTGCTTTCCTGCTCCACTGCTCACGGTTTCCCAATGTCACAATTCTATCTTTCTCGTCTGCAATACTAAGAAAATCGTGAATCGAGTCGCTCAAGTTACGACCGCAGCGAAAAGGAAAGACTCAAGCACAGATTCGTTTTTCGCCATTCGCAAATCGAATCGTATTGGTTATTATTATGATTATTTGGCTCTCATCGCAATCTTTTTAAGGTTTTTCCGTTCATATTTCAAATTATTGCGGAATAACAACGGAAAATGATTTTGTTGTTATTTATAAAGGCTGCAGACTGCTGAAAATTACACGGGAGAACAGAGAAGAGATGCCTGCCTGCCTGCCTGCCATGCATGCAGTCTGCAGTTTCTTATGCACGCTATTATCATTTTATCCTCATCTGTTATTGCACTATTTATACACTGCCACATATTCCGAGCACATGTGCGCTGCTCCTTCTGAATGACGAGGAGATGCGGTTTCTCTTCTCGATTTTCTTACTGGAAGGACGCGATTTGAGACATTTTTCATCAACGCGAAACGAAACGCGTGCAATCGCCTCACGTCTTTGCCCACGCTGACTTTTGACTCCCATATCGCGTTTTCTACGGCTTACTAATCAACTACGCCTGATTCCGATGTTTCTGATTTAATTTCACACCTCAGCCGCTGCGATTTGCGATTTACGTACTGTCTGCCCTTTTCTCGAACTTCGGTTCATTTCTATCTGACTTCTCTGTCTCTCGAGTTTGAGTTTGATTTTCGAGCTTTATTATAACGCAGATGAGAACGCAGAGAACCAGAAGCATTGCAGTTGCAATATTTTCAGTATTTCAACTTTAATTCTTTAACTCTCGCCAAACTTCCTACCAGAAATCCTGCAAGTCTCTCTTACATCGTCGGAGTGTTGCGTTGGCTGGCTGGCTCGACTGCTCTTCGCACTGTAATCGGATCTAAAAATGGAAAGAGGAGAGGCAGGAGTATCGAATAGCGCAAGAGAAAAGTGCGAGTGAAGAAGCAGCAGCGGAACACGAGAGTGACGAGGAGAGAGAAGCGAGCGAAGATGAGACGACCGTCGTGTTTGGAAATACGAGCGAGTGGAGAGTCTAATATTATGATGAACGAACAAATGAACTGAGTCACTGACTGAGCTGAAACTGAACCGTGCGTGGTGTGGAAGGGCTGTCGCGTACGCGTACTTTGTACTTGTAATGAGAGAGACACAGAAAGACTTGAAATAGAAAACCCGGGTAGGAACTTGATCTCGGAACCGAAATAATAAACCAGCCTGAAACACAATCTCCTGTTGCTTTCCTCGCTCGCTGCGCGTCTCGTTTTCTCTCGTTTCCAACTTTTTCTAATATTAACTCCGGCAACAACATGACACCGTGCTCGCTCGCTCGCCTGTCTCCAGCAACCGTAAACATCGGCCGCTAATCACAGAGTGCGTGTAATTGCACTTTGGTTATATTTAGGCCCATTACACAAACGCCATGCAAAGCGGCATGTGATCTCAGGATAAAGTGCAGGCAGCAGGCACTTGGCCGGCAATTCCATCGCCAAGCGGCGCGATGGATTCCGTGACCACGGAAATGTACTCGAGAGTCGCCAGAAGCCACTCAGCCTTGAGAGCAAAACCGGAACCGAACTCAATGCACTGGTCATTCAAGAAAAAGAACCCACGCCAAACGAAATATGCGAAAATTGAGACACCGATACAAAGTAACGCGATGCAACGCTTTTTTAGTCTGTCTTTATTAAGTGTGAATGTGAATCTGAGATGAATGCCTTGCAATTATGATTTGATTTGGCCAAGCACAAATTGGCATTGCGAATTTTGGTCAATGTTAAAATTTATGGGTTGTCGCATTATCACAACTGAATCCAATTGAAAATAGTGAAATTTAAATTGTTTGGTGACCGTTGTCGAGTGAATTGTGAATGCGAGTTGCAAAAACCGAAAGCGTCTCCGCGGGAGAAAATGAGAATAGTAGAATGGCATGGAGAAAAGAAAACATACATTAATTAAGTGAACTGTCAATTTACCTGGCTGCTGGCCCTGTCTTCTGGCGAATTTGATTGCGTGGCTTCAGCTCGCTGTGTGGGACGATTTGTGTTTGTAGGGGTTGGTCTCATATTTGATGCGCTCATGCTTTCAGGGTCGGCTCAGCTTAGAATTGATGCATAGTCTAAAATGAGACAAGCCAAAATTCGAACTTTAGTCCAAGCTAAGTGAAACCCATACCTTGTACGTTAATTCTTAAAAGATAATCGAGAGATAGTAGTAAAGCGTTTAAGTTTCTTACCGATTCACAATTGCCTGGCTTCAGGATTGAAGATTGCTTCTTCGAAGTCGAACTCACAGCTGCGCTGCCGTTGAGGAAGAAGGAAGCCTGATGACTGGCTTCTTGAATCTCGAACTGGCTTCCCTGAGTTCTGGCCGGCGATTGAGCAACGTGTCGTGCCGGGTTTCAGCTGCACTGCACTTCTGAGCTCGGTTTTGCTCTCCTTCCACCGGCAAGCCGGCGAGCCGGCTTGCTCGCCGTCCCTTCTTCTTCTGCTGTTCTGCAGCAGTTTCTTCGGGTTGGAACTTCAGTTATGCATTGATGCACTGGCAATGGCCCGTTGCTAGCCATGCCATGCCAGTCACGCCACGCTTGTGACACTGTGACTGTGACCCTCCATTGACATATTGGTCAGTCAGTATAGACCCAAATATAATGCTAAATACTAAATGCCAAATGCTAATTTTTGCATTGCAAGTACCAGCAAGTAGCAAACGTTTGGTGATGGTGAGCTGTAATGTGGTAGTTTGATTATTCTTAAGCTTAAGCTGAAGTGTGTTAGCATTGGCAGTAGTATTAGTATTTAGTATTAACAAATATCCATGTTCCTCTTCCTATGCCATCTCCCTCCTGCCGCAATTGGGTGATGGGCGGAGGCATGGTCAGTGCTCGTGGCCGGCCCAACCAAGTAGCAGTCAAAAGGCAAACGACCTGCAGTGTCTATGAGAGGATTCTAAGAATTCTGAAAGCCGTCCTGTAATTTATGTAGTTTCGAATGTGAATTGTCAAATTGTCATGCCACGCCATGCTGGATTAAGGACATTTATTCTGTACACGAGAGAAGAGGAAGATTTTCATGTGCACATACTCGTTTTATTCTTTCTCGAAAGAAACTGTAATCAACTGGTTCAATTAAATACTACTCATAGCTTCATTTATAAATGCAGAGAAGTTTCATAGGGTACCAATTGTACCCAAGTGATAAACGAATAGATCCTAAAAAAATTCTAATAGGAGCTTATTATAGACTGTAGAACGCAAGACTCGATTCATCCAGACGAGGAGGGGCGCCGGAGAGTAAATTATACCCCTCGAAAGACTTTGAAAACGCAACCACGTCTAGTAAATCCAACAACCGTATTTGAAGAGTTTATCCTTGTGAAAACGAAAAATAAACATTTACATATTTCGCATTGTTTACCTAATAAAGGGTAAAATCAACTAGAACGTCTGCTCTCTAAGGTTAATTAACTAATTACCTTTGAGGAATCCATGTAAATTAAACCGAAATCAGCCGACATTGCAAATGGATGATGACTTGACATAACTGGAGAGTTCCGTCTTCCTCCTCGCGATCTTGACTACCTGTTGAATAAAATATAAAATTATGGGGTGATTAAAAATTCTAATAATTATGTGGAATTACGCACCTGTCCGTGCCACCAACCATTAACAATTGTTTGAATATTTCAACGAATTGCGCATTTGCGCAAGAGTAAAAACTTCTCTTATGATCAGTTGGAACAGGAAACTCCCCAGAGCCCTTTAAAAATAAATTGGAAAAAATTAAATTGCATCGCAAAATCAAAACTATTAAAACCAATTTAATTAAAGGTTTTTATAGCTCACCCTGGGGGTTGGAGTCTAAGGTCTTCTGTGTCTCAATTTCTAGGAAATTATTACTGTTCATAAAATAAGTCTTCTCTGTGAATTGGGTCCGAATTTCAGTCGATTTTGATTCTGAAAAATATCAGGACCGAAGTAACTCATTTGAATTACTTCGTCAGCGGACAGAAAAATAGTAGCCATCACTAAAGGAGAACTGAATGTGTCCTGGGACTTTTCCACAGTCTTCTGAGCCATTCTTGTTGACCCAGTACTCTGAAGTCGTCAACAATTATTCCAATGTCACCGGCCACAGGGGTCTGCAATGAGCAAGTAAAGAGATTCATGCAAATTGCAGAGTTGGTTACAAAACGATAAGGATTCCGGTTGAATTAACTTACTTTTCTTTTCTAATTGGACCGCTAGCGACAAATCCTGTTATCTGGAAAACTGACTCCAAAGGCGTCTGGTCAAGAAGATCTTTTAAAATTCGGTCCTGTACAAGTTGTTGATAATTTCAATTTAGAGAAGCAATTGTGCATGCATGGCTTAGGTTTTTGTGGGTCCGATCCTGGAGACAGCGGCTGTTGTCCTGTTGAAGATTAAGTGCGATTCACTGATCTCAGAGAAGCACAGAAAACAGAAAACATAGAAATTGGAACTAAACTAACGAATTCTGCAAGATGCGGTGCGGTTGTATTCACATGAGTCACTTTCATTCGATTCAATTTTCGCACTATTAGTAAGACAGCACAATAACTCACCGAGGAAACAAAGAACACAAAAGTAATTTGCACTCACAACCATCTTAAGCAATAAATGAACGCAGCCAATATTTTGTTCCATCCATCGAGAAATGTATGAGTTCTTCATGGATTTGACGAATGAGCTGTGCCATGCATCAGATTCTGAATCAAACGGAACGTAAACAAGGGCGGCCGTAATTTCAGTCAATGCATTATTTAATCCACAAATTCCAATTAATTCTATTACTACACGCACTTTAGACGCTAATGACGAAGATATGTTTGTAAACGTTATGAAATTGCTGTTCAAAGACGAGGACGTCCTGCTCTACATTCCAAATCAGAATTTAGCGTACGGTTATCCTAGTCCGCCATCGAGAAACCCAAAGGGACTGCCAACTCCGCTTCCGAAGGATCCAAACCCATTACCAAATCCGCTACCCATTTGACCTCCAAACCCGAAGCCGGGACTTGCAAATCCAAAGCCTGAATTTCCGAGGGGTCCAAAACCATTTGGGCCTCCAAATCCAAAGCCTGAGCTTCCAAAACCGGAACCCAGGTTAAATCGATTGAGACCGTCCAGCCCTCCAAGTCCACCGGCGAAGGGACTCATGAATAAGCCTCCAAATCCCAAATTAGATGGCATTCCTCCGAAGAGTCCCATGTTGCTTCCGAACCCGAATGGAGTCATGGGCCTACCAAACCCAAACGGAGAAATCAGAGTCCCGAAGCCGAGGCTACCAAATCCTCCTTGAAATCCAAAGTCGGGATTGACCCCGAACGCCCCGTAGCGAAAACCAAACGGACGATAGCTGCCAAGCGATTTAAACGCTCCCGGGTAGTAACTATAGCCAAAGAACGGGGAACCAAATTGTCCAAAGCCAAAGCCAGGATAATAGCCGCGGAAAAAGAACGGAGATCCAATGCCGGTAAAACCTCCACCGTAGCCGCCATACCCATGACCTCCATAACCGAACCCACCGTAGCCTCCATAACCAAGTCCGCCATAGCCAAACCAACCGTCACCGCCATATCCAAATCCACCGAAGCCTCTATATCCATCGTAGCCAAACTCGCCGTGGCTGCCGAATCCAAGTCCACCGAGTCTACCGTAACCCATGTTACCAAAGCCGCCAAAACCAATACCAAATTGTTCCATTCCTCCGTAGCCAACGCCCGGGTAGTAGCCTTGGGAGTAGTGTGGGAATCCGATGTTGTAGCCGCCATGGAACGGGAAGCCAAGTTTTCCGTATCCTCCAAAACCAAAGCCAGGGAAGAGTGGGAACCCACCGAATCCTAATTGCTGTCCAAATCCAGAGAACCCAAGGCCGCCCAGGTCTGACGCAGGACCGAATCCCCATCCAGGCGTTACCCATTGCATGCCAATCATTCCAAGGTTCCCAAATCCGTAGCTTCCGAACCCGAATGGACTCATTCCTAATTGACTGCCCAGGCCAAATCTTCCGAAACCAGCGCCCATCCCAAAACCAAGAGAAGACCCAAATCCTCCGAGTCCTCCGAAGCCTGATCCCATCCCAAAATCTCGGAATCTTCCGGGGTATCCATGGCCAAACCACGGGTAGCTTAAGGCTCCCAATCCAAAACCAGTCCCATCAGAGAGTCCAAATCCTCCAAAGTTCCCACCGGAGAGCCTAAAACCACCGCCGAGGCCTCCAAATCCCGACCCAACGAATGGAGATCCGAGAAATGGCGGTCGACCAAATCCGTAGCCGGGAAAGTCAAAGTTGGGTTGTCCGAAGAATCCGGGGCCGTACATCGGGCGACCGAACTTGAAGCCCGGGGCGAAGCCGTAACCCGGGGACGCCATGTACATCCCAGGATATCCGCGGTAGCCCAGTCCGTTTCCAAACCCAAGTCGGTTCAAGCTTCCAACTCCCGCCGCTCCGGCCGTCAGCGACCCACCTGCAAGGCCTATTCCTCCAGAAGCGCCACCGGCGGCGAGTGCGGACCTGCCTCCGAAGCCAGATACAGCTGCCATGCCTCCTGCTGCTCCCCCCAGCTCATGATTGAATCCGTCACTAGCTCCTCCCATTGCAGCATTCATCGCGGCGCCTTGAGCCAGTCCAGCACCTCCCGCAAATCCGTTGCTCATGCCAGCACCTGTCATTCCGCCTGCGGCTGCAGACGAAGCCACTGCTCCTCCAGCACCGCCAAATCCTGATCCCATTCCATTCATTCCACCGAACTGTGATGTGCCAGCCGCAGTCGCTCCGCCAGCACTGCCGAATCCTGATCCTATGCCGTTCATTCCGCCAAATTGCCCTGCGCTACCAGCAGCCACATCTGCTACCTTTGCACCGCCAGCTCCTCCACCAAATCCATTATTAAAACCAGCGCCTCCAGCCGCTCCGCCAAGAGCAGACGAACCATCCGACCCGAACCCGGATCCCAGCGTACCGCTGCTGGCGCCGCCAGCGAAAGTAGAGCCTTGGCCCATGCCGGACCTTCCAGATGAGCCTCCCTGGAATCCACCTGACGACACCCCCCGGTGCATACTGCCGTCTGCCCCTGAGAATCCGCCATTGAATCCAGAACCACCGGCTACCCCAGCAGCTGTGGCTGAGGCGTCGGAGAATCCTCCCATTGACCCACCGCCTGCTCCAGAGCCTGAATTCACTGCAGGTAAAATAGATTATTATTAGTCGTATTGGACTTGAGTCCTCGATTTATAGCCCCAGCCGGCTGCTTTGCATACCTGCGAATCCAGCGCCACCGGCTGCAGGGCCCGAAGAGGCCGCAGATCCACCCATGAATCCGTTGGACCCACCAGCCCCTGCAAAACCATTCGATGCCCCCGATCTACCATCGTTAAAGCCATCGCCGAATCCTGATGAACCAGCTCCTGCAGCGCCACCGCTTGCTGCAGCTGATGATGAAGCTGTTGCTTCAGCTCTGCCTCCAGCCAGTCCACCAAGACTGTCCAATCCACTTCCAAGCCCACCAAGGCCATCACCGAGTCCGGCTCCAGGACCATGAAGACCTCCGGCCCCAGAACTCAGCACGTTGAGTCCCCCCAACAAACCACCGCCCGCCCCGTTGCTCAAAATATTGACGGGACCCAGCAAGCCACCGCTTGCGCCTGCACCTGCACCTGGGCCAAAGCCAGGACCGGAAGAGAGCACGTTAAGGCCGCCCAGAAGTCCTCCTCCAGCACCAGCACCTGCACCGACACCGGCAGCGCCATTGCTAAGAATATTGAGGCCACCCAGACGTCCTCCTTCACCGCCTACGCCTGAGGAGAGGACGTTGATCGGGCCCGTCAGCGACCCGCCGCCGCCGGGTCCTCCGTTGGCGAGATTGCTGAGCACGTTCAGACCGCCGAGCAGCCCGCCACCTCCAAAAAGTTGCCCTGATATACGCGAGAGAGCGAACATGCTTAGCATTTTTATTCATTAAACAGACGACAGCTGCGAAGTGCGAATTACCTTCGACTCCGTGTTGAGCTGCTAAGAACAAAAAAAGAGCCATCGTCGGCGCCATGTTACGAACACTAAGAACACTGTATTCTGGCCCTTATGGGGCAATGTGAGCAGAAATCTAGCACGTTAATGGCAATTAGTTGAGGGCACGAGGTCCCAAGAAGAATTAAACTTTTCCAGCGGTGGTCGTGGCTTTATACCCTCCGGACGACCTCAGTCGGAGCCTGCGAAAAGGGAAACGGGCGGCGGCCGAAAATGAAAGGCCTCTCCTGAAATGATCGGCAAGTCAGCACAGATTCAGCCGGCAGTGCAGCCACAGCTTCTTTGTTCTAGAATATTTTCTCTGAAGCCGTCCGCCATTGAATTGACGGTCGACTTAAAGCTCTTCATTTTCATTCCGATGGTAGAACACGTGTTCTGCCCATGAAGGAAAAACAAAAACACCTTTGTTGAGCTGCCAGCCGGTCACCCTTGCAATTGACACATGCAGCAAATCAATTAAACTACGAACCGGTCACCTGCTGTTTTGACATGAAACTCGTGCGGTTGATTACGATGGCTCAATTTTCAGTGCAGTCGGCAGTCATTTGGTTGTTTTCTTGTGTTTGAGCTTAATATTACAATTCAACGAATTAATGAATTTCAATTTCATGGGAATCGCTTTCTTCTTGGCTGAGCTGCCATTGGATTTCGCTGTACCTCAAACTAATAAATTATGAACTTGAAGACAGGATTTAAGTTCAGGCAGCTCAAAGGACTAAATAAGTAGGTCATAATAAAATGCAATGCGAGTGCTTAGTTTTTGTATTTTCATGCATACTTCATTAAGGGAATATTACATTCATGCAAATGTAAAGCAGAGACTTGAGAAAATCACAAATCCCACATCAGAACGAAAAGCTATCATAGAAAACAGTCACCAGTTTTGACTTACAGTAATACACGTCCTAAAATTAGAGCCATATGCCTGCCATTCACAGCCTGAGCAATAATATTGGCGTAATTTGGCCACTCGGCCATTCCGATTTCATAATCGCTAATCGCACAATAGTCAGTGCCTGCATTTTGCATAAAGCCAATGTGAATATAAAGCGTATGCAAATCCAAATACAAGTGACGAAGGGACCTCAACACCATTTGCCCAACTAAATAAATGTCATTCTAATTTCACGCTCTACTTCCTGGGATGACGATTCATAAGGCAAAATACATGGCATGGCTTGGCGATATTCGATTTCAAGCGCAGCTGAGTGTGAGTCAGCTCCATTCTCGATTTTCGTCGTCATCCTCGTCAATCTCGGCTCCGTCTCGGTCTTGGTCTCGGTTTATGATTTATGAAAATTGAACACAAATACAAAGGGAAAGTGCGAAATTAAAAGTAACCTTCAAGATCTCGACAATCATGTTGCAGCTGCGCTGCGAATGCGTCGCAAATCCTTACCAATTCGGCCATGAGCGGCGAGTAGCGAGTCGAGAGTTTTATTGCTCTCGGTGCGAGGTACCATGAATCCTTCGCCATTTCGGGAGAAGACGAGAAATGATTTGCAAAATCTGTACGAGGGCGGTTTTATTGCTGCTCGGGTAGAAAATCCAGGGCCTCTTCTAATTACAATTTTTACTTTAACTGTCTGAAAGGCTTTTGGACGCGCACCTGCGCAGCGTCGCAAATTCTTTCGCAATATCACCGGAAGTTTACGTCCGTGATTTGTGATTTGCCAAACTCAAGATGATTTTCACATCCGAACTGCGTCATGTGCGTTTCATGTTTCCTCATTCGCGCATTTGGCATTTTTATGTCCGTTGCATGACAGACAGAATTATACCTAGTTCACAGCAGACGCTTGGAAGCGACTTTTTGAATGCGCGTCGAGATGCTCGCGAAAAAGCTAGCTTTCAGTGCGGCGGGCGAACGCGTCTCTGTGAACCAGGCATTAGATAATCGAAGTACGAGCAATTTCCTTGCTGAAATAAGAAGTCAGTCGTAAACTCTTTACCTTGAACGTTGAACAGACTCCACAGAAAAGCGTCTGCAATTCTGATATGAGAACGTCATAAAACCCGAATTCGAGTTCGAATTCGGCTCGGCTTTCTCAAAATTTCAGGTCGCCATTACTGCGTGAATGGCCATTAAATCGAGTCACTTCCTCCTTTGTTTATTGCCCGGATCGTTACGTTGGCTCTAAATGCAAATTACAAATTGCAAACTGCAAATTGCTACTTTGGCATTGAAAATTGCAAGAAACAAAGCTCTCGAGCATCGTCTCACGCTCACAAAGCACGCAGAAACTGCAAAGAATGAATGGCTCTAACGGTTTGGAGCCTGCCTGCGTGATGAGAATGAAATTAAGTGTTAATTTGCATGTCTCAAGCGCCCAAATTAGATTCTGCACGTTTTTCTTACAAAAATGAGAAAATTAGCTGCGGTTCATGTTTCAGGCGACTCATTTCAGTCATTTCTTTTGTTTTTATTGCAGTGCAATGCACTCGTTGATGTGTATCATGAAAACAAGAAATTCAAAACTTCTTCAAACCGTCGCCTTCTCTCAAGAGGCTTAAAATCAAGTCTTCAAATTCAGCCTGTCTAACCTTAACTTTTCCAAGCCAAAGCCAAGTTTCCAGGAAATGATAATCAAAATGTGAAATGTAAAAGTTGATCAACAAAATTCAAATTCACTTTAATCAGCCATGTTGTTTAAATAAATTTCTGTTTGCAGGTTCAGGAAACGGCAGTGCAATATTGAATTTATGATGCTTTCTACTGAAATCAGCAAAAATAATTGATTTGTTGCTTCCAACAAGCAGAAATGCATTGCTCTGCTGCGATTTGCTATGTGACGAGTGACAGTGACTCATGGGCTCATGGCTTCTCAAGAAATAAAAGCGACACGAGTAAATTTCTCAAAAAGGCAACCGAGAACAGCCGCACTGGCCGAAACACCTCTGCTGCTTGTTGTTAATTTCCACAAAAGAAACTCTCGTACATCAGACTGCTGACCAACCTTGAGGTTGAATTTCTGTAATTTTAATTGTAACCTTGACATGCCCGCTCGCACGTGCACGTACAAGCAGGCAGGGAAGCCTGCATAAGAATAATTAACACAAGCACGCGTGTTTCACGAAGGAAATTACCAAATCAGGGCGACAATCTCCAAGTGCTCAGCATTAGTATGAAATTCGGATTGCAAACGAGCTGAAAATGCACATGTAAATTACAAATGACGGCGGACGCGTAGAAATAAGAAAAGAGGAAAGACTTTTTGCAGAAAATAAAAGAAACGACAACGACGGGAAGATTTTTTCATTGTACATACGCAATTTACATTTCGCATCCTCTTCTCTCGTGGCATGGGTTCAGTTCACATTTCATACTCAGTCGGTTTCATTCGTTTCATTTATATTTTCTGTATTTCTTCACTCATGTATCACATATAAAAACAACGCTTTGCATTGCATTGCATTGCGATGATGCTCATCTTCATTACACGCTTTGATCGTTGATCATCCTCGACCTGGCATAATTATGGTAATTGCAGTTTCAGTCCTCCCTACGCTACACCGCTGGCTGCGTGCCTTAATGAATGAGGTTTACTTGGAGTCAGTCAGAACAACGGGAGCAAATTTCCCACCGTTTAATTGTGGATTATTTTCCCATTGCACCAGAAAAATGCAAAAAGTGGGAGCCAACCTTTGTGAAAATGTGTGCCTGCATGTCAGTGGAGGAGTTCAGCCTCGCAACTCTCACATCGCGATTTAATTCTTCAATTTACGTGCTGTCATAATTCAACAATTGAAGCATTAAAGCGTTAAAACGGCTGCCGAGAAAAATAAGCCCAGCCAGCAAACGCGACAAAGGCAGGCCGCCGCCGGCCCAGACGAGACGGGACGATGAAGCTTGATGCTCATGCAGGTGACAAACAAGCTCGTAAAGTTAAGTGGGCTGATTAATATTAATTGCATTGCGGGAGCCGAAATAACGCAAGGCAACGGCAGGCGTCAATTATTCATGAGGAGACCTTCAACAATGACGAATGATAATCGACAATTTCTAAGACTGTGACTACGACTGTGATTTAGTGAAAGTCTACAGTGAGAAATGGCTGCTAAAATCAATTGGAGAAATCTTAATCTCTCTTAATCTCAAATTTTAAGAGCGGAAAACGTAAATATTCGGATTTGGAAGCTTTCATTGACAATTCGGCCGTTACAATTTGTTTATTGGCGCGTCTAAGTCGCTTGGCTTGTATTTGCAAAGAAATTGAAACTGGTCCATGCATAATTTATGAATTCGTGCTTAAAGTACGAGAATTTCTTAACCGTCCCTGAGGCCAACATTGCAACTGCACTGGCTTACCACAACACGCAACGAAAATAAAAGTAAATGCCATTACAATACCGCCAATCACTGCCAGCCAAATGCCAAACAGACGCGGTAAGTACAACAATGAGAGGAGACGCTGACGCTAAAGGACGTAGACGCAATCTGCGCCTCCAAATGATGGCCTGGCCGAAACCGCACGCGAATTGCAGTGAAAAAATCGTGCATCTTGTACAAAGTGCAATTTACATTATGTCAAATATAAATTGACACAGTTTCATTCCTCCATCATTATTTTCTTTCGATTCGAACTGAAATTGCAGTTGTAGTCAATTACGGTAATTATTTCGTATTTCACATTTCGCATTTCCATTTCCAAACTTTCATTCCTCAGAAAAACGTAAACGGTGGAGACTCGATTGACATTGCATTGACATTGTCTGCCGTGCTTAAGCAGTGATGCAAATCCGAGCTCGGAGCCCAGCCTCGTAATTTTACGGCTTAAGGTTTGGCCTTCGATTGTCCGGACTGCAAATGAAAAATGCAAACAAGGCGCAAAGTAATTATTACCACAACTGATTAGAACCTGAAAATTCGAGAATACAAGTAGTATTTAAGTTGTTGGCTCGCTTTTCTGCTGACGCGGATATCAAAAATAAACCACGATGCCGAGCGAGCCAGAAATTGTTGCTTGTTGCGTAATTGACCAATTCACAAGAAGTACACAGCTCGCATGCATTCTAAATTCTGCATTCTACATTTTGCCTTTTGAATACGCGTACCTGTTTGGCAACGCGAAATTTCTGCTCATTCTGCTGCAATTGCAATTTATGGGCTCATGCAGCTCAAATGTACCATAAAATCTACTGCATTCTTATACAATAATCAATCACACGTCTGTACTCGCATTCGCATTCTCGTTCACTCTCTTCACGCTCTTTGACCAACTGCCTTGTTCTTGTTCCACTCATCGCATTCACATCACATTTGGCCGGCATTGAAATGAGCTTGTATCCACGTCTCATTTCCTACAAAAGTTAAATATATGCTAATTTGATCTCGTATGCCCATTTATGCATACAAACTGCAAAATGCGAACTGCAAACTGCATGCGAATTAAACACAAGCCTAAGCGCATGCAATTATCGCGAATCCCAGCACAATTATTCCTCGCAATTGGCAGATGCAAGAACCCAGTTTGCAAATTGCGATTTGCGACTCACGAATGCATTCAAGTAACAAGGAACGGAGACTTGAGACCATAAATGTTGGCGAATGCAGCGTAATCGTAACAGGAGTGAATATTCCTAGGAACGAATCTTCCAGGTAACACGCGAGCTCTGCCGAACAAAGGGGGGAGCGCCCTGTGTGTACAAGAACAAAGTAATGCACACGAAGCACGAGGCTGATCTTCCAAACCTCTCCTGAACTTTTTAAAGACGCAGCAAAACTTTGCAGAGTTTTATTCGTTTTAATAAAGTTACTAATATTACTGTTGCAAGATATCGACGCAACTTGTGAGTTTAGTGTTTTATTTTGTCAAATTATGCAGCGCAAAATGTTTGGCACAGAACAGGGTTTGGATGTTCTCCGACGCTGTGACCACTGGTTCTTCGACAGAATATTCAAAGCCAGCCCCGCATTGTTTGAATAGGTCTTCGTAATCCACGGAAAGTTTCGCGAGTTGGTTCTGCCATTGTTGTTTGCGCTGCTGCCAAAGCGGCCGCAACCCTCCTACACCAGGATCAAAAACTTGAGACCTAATTTGGTCCCAACCAGCATCATGTCAGATTTTGAGCAGGCTTCAATCAAAACGTTTCACGACGCGTTCCAGACTTCTCGCCAGCGAGACTGCTTCTTTCATTTGTCGCAATCCATCTGGAAGCACATCCACCGTTGTCTGAAGAATACCGCCAGAAGTTGGACTTCGCCCTCAACATGAAAATTTTGGCTTCTCTTGCTTTTGTTTCACCTGAGAAAGTTTCTGCAGCATACGACAAGTTGATGCAGAAACTTTTTTTTGAAGAAAATGAGGACATTCTCGGACAGTTCTTCAACTACTTTGAGACAACTCGGATTGGCTCCGTCGACAGGAGAAATCGCAGACGTCCTCCAATGTACCCAACAGTCCATTGGAATTGTCGCCAATCAGTTTTGGAGGATTTGGGGAAGATTAACAACGCATGCGAGGGCTTCAACAGAACATCAACTCAATGTTGAGCTCCCCACACCCCACTATTTTCAAATTACATGATTGCTTGAAGTAAGAACTGCAGCTAACTAAAGCTAAAATTGAGAAAGTCCTGGGCCGAAGTGCCGAGCCTGCAGGACTCGAAAAATACAAAGACATGGTAGCCAAACTGAAGAAGGTCGTCGCCGAGTACACCCTCGACGACGACTCAATGCAGGACTACTTGCGAGGCGTGGTTCATAACATTGAATATAACATCTAATTTAATTATTGTTTTATATTTTTAACATATGTATCCTACCCATGTACACGTGTAATGTAGTCCACATTTTCTGTGCACAGTGCTGAGGAAGTATTTTGCACTGATATTGGATGTTGAGATCATTCCCGTGTATACTTTCTATCCTTAATTCCTTCACGCTCCGGGTCCGAAAATAGAGACTTGCCTGCCGTGGACTTGTACAGCGCTTTCAAGTTATTCTTGGGACTGCAGACAGACTCTAATCAATGTGTGTGTGACTTGGAAGATTGGATCTGTGAAGATTCATACAGGGAGATTCGTTCCGGGACGATTCATTCCTAGATTCCAGCGTAATTGATGGTTCAAAATAAAAAGACACGATTAAAAAGGCACAAATCTTTGTTGAATTTTAATTCCGACCGCAAACTGCCAACTCGAATTAAGATAGCATCATCATCAAAATACAACAACAAAGTGTCCCATTTCTTGTATTTTGACTGCTGGTTTGCTCTACGTTACCTGCCCGCGTGTAAAGTGAAATTGATAGTTTTTATTCAGCGTGTTCGCCTTCGTCTGCATTTGCGTTGTGTATGCATGCATTAAATACAATTTGGGGCAGTGACGTACTGAATTAACTGAAGAGCTTCTTTGAATACGCCGCGGCGAACCGCAAATCATCGTCGCCATTATCTTCGCCGTCGTCATCGCGGTGAGGCGGCGCGGGGCCCAAATTTTGTCACTAGTTAGAAATTGCAGTGCAGATTCCGAATGAGAGTAACAAAGTCAATTTTTGCGGGACAACAGACGCACACTGCTGATTATTATAAACATGAAATGAAATTTGGGAAATTAAAACAGATATTTTGGTACTACTGCTTAAAGATTCAGAGCTGTTCTTAACTGTACCTGCTGTCTTAATGACATACAATTAAGCCTGCCTGTATTTGCCTGCCCTGCCTCCTTGGTTTGAGGTAAAAGTAGGCCTGACAGACCTGAAGAGTCTGCCATTTGCCGTGCATTTGTATTTGCGAGTCAGCCAGCTGAAGCTGTAAATCCATTATGCACTTTTCTTGCATCTTCTTCTCACGCCTTCATCTCTCTTCTTCATACTCGAGTTGCATCGCATTGCATTGCATTGTTCTTTGTTGAGCTGTAAATTACTGCCACTGTTGCCTGCCTGCAGTCACTGTGATTTGTGATCGCAGCAATGCAAAAAGTTTGTTGCGTTGCGTTTCGCGTATGCGTTCGCGTACCCTTTCTCCTGATTATTATAATCTTTGCCATTTCTTCTCCACTCTACCGCGATGCGCGCGACTCCTCTGCAATCACAGGGAGGCAGTTGCAAAATCAGAGTACAAAGGGATGACTGTCATCATCGTTATTAACTTTAACGAAGCAGTAGCATTTAGCTTGGTGGCTGCTGGGATAATTGTAGATGAGGAGTCGGTCGGTCGGTCGGTCATAAAAAGTTGAGGTACATCGCAGATTGCAGTGCAGCGCGTTATTACGTGTGCGAATGCGAAATGCATGCTGGCGCTCTTATCAATGCGAAATGCACGTATTCACGCACGTTTTCTATTTTTCCCTTTTAATTCTTGCCTTGCCTGCATTCTCTCAAATTCTGCACTGCTTTGCTTTACACTGCATTTGCAATTGTGATTGCAATTGCAAGGCTGTTGAAGAGAAGCTCTCGCCAACCATCCAAGCCGAGGGATTATGATAAAGAGTCAAAGAGGCTCGTTGTCTCGCATTGTTGCCAAGCAGCGTTAGTCAGTCAATGATTTGACTCCCAGATACCAACAAACACCGATTCCTCCTTCCTTATCAGTATTACACATTGCATTACACTGGTGCTTCAGGAAGCAGCATCTCATCCGTGTGTATAAATAGCCTGGAAAATTCCGTGTCGCCTGGCAGTTCCAATAAGCCTGTCAACAATTGAGACTCGTCTTA
Organism: Mesaphorura yosii; assembly: GCA_009869945.1. Classification (NCBI taxonomy): domain Eukaryota; kingdom Metazoa; phylum Arthropoda; class Collembola; order Poduromorpha; family Tullbergiidae; genus Mesaphorura; species Mesaphorura yosii. The sequence continues at coordinate 55,807 of WIXG01000286.1, read as the reverse complement.
ACTGGTTTCTTGCCTCTTGTTTGCTGTTCCTGCTGCATGCACACAAAAGAAAAGTGAGACAAACCACCGTTATCCAGCCGGAGACTCGAACGCACCAAACACATCAACATCAACAATCGACATCCTTCTCCGCTTCTCATCTCAACGTGCACTCTGCATTCTGCCTTCAACCCTTTCTGTTCAAAACAACACAACAACCTTTCGTGGGGTTTAAAGACAAGTCATTACAAGACAAGGCTCAAGGCTCGACTAAAGACTTTGACCCTTTACTTCAGTCCACGTACAATCTTCGTCCAGTGCACTTCTTTGCGACCTTTTGAGTCAACTCGCAAGTACGCACACGCACTAGTTTGGGGGAATCTGAAACAGCATTACGGCATGGAAAAGCAGCCGCCTTCCGATTGCGACTCGATGACAACTGTGACGGTCAAAGACTACACTCCGGGCATGGAGTATCCGGACCCTCCGCCGGTAACCAAAACTGTTCTCAATTTCGCAAACTCGTCATTTCGCTAATTGATTTATAATTAATTTCACTGCGGCATATTTTTGTGTCCCATTCGTGTCTCTTCTCGTCAACGTGTTTTGTGTTTTTGCTGTGACGAGCTTTGGCAGCGACGGCCATCATTCGAAATGGAAAGTTGTTTTTAAAAATAAGTCATGCACATGCATGCGAGCGATGCATGAGAGATGAAATATGAATCGTCCACGTGAGGTGAGGCATTCTCGGAACAAAGACGAATCTGCAATCTGCACGTTGTCCACGAAAATGGCAAAAACAATACCATAAAAACGATAGTCAGTCTTCAGTCTTGCAGCGTCGAGCGGCGTGTTTACACGAAATTTCTATTTCTGTATTGACAAGACTTGGCTGCAAAGTAATCGCTCGCCTTGCCTTAAACATTCATTTTGCATTTGGTTTGCGCTCGCGTTTGCGGTTTGCTGCAGGATTCTCGAATGGAAATTTGAAAGTGTGAAATGCAGCTACAGCCTGCAAAGATTGAAAATGAAATTGAAGGTGCTTGTTAGCACAGCAAAACGCTGGTTTTCTGTCGCACTGAAATTGCGAATGCGGTTTTAGTCTTTTAGAAATTACAATGAAAATTCGCGAATTTTTGAAGAGTGTTAGTGTTTACGTTCTGGCAGCAACCGAACAACTCCAATTAGTTCGTAGTAATTAAATGCTTGAGTTTTCCAATGCCAAAAGTCAAAATATAGAAAAATGTCAGCTCATTTTGCAGTTGCTGGTCTTCTCACTTCCGAGCATTCATCATAATTCTTAATGTAACTTTTCATTATCTATGGTGTAATGCGAATTGGCAACAGTCGAGCTGGCTGGTTAACATTGAGTATTATTCAATCAGCAGCGGCAGCGACTCGCCTCGACTCGGCTTGACTTTACTTGACTTGAAATGCTTTCGCAACATTTCAACTGCTGCGTTGCAAACTGAACTGCAATCAAGCTGTTGTTGTTTGGCTTTTGCCTTGGAATCATCCGTGTAGAGTTTGTGCTGTTTCCTTCGTACGTGTGCTTGTGAATCTTAACGAATTATGAATTATGAAAGGTGACGCGTAGCTTTAGCTTGTCGAAACGAGAGAAGGTCGGTCGGGCCGCTGTCGATTCTTATGCCTCATTAAAATGAAGAGAAGCTGAAACTGAAATTGAGATGCAATTTGCGCTATTGCTATTGCGAGTGCTGGCCACAAGAAGACAAGCTTCATAATCATAATCAGGTCAGCACTGCATACAAAGCCTGTATAGCCATAGCACGAAGATAAGAGTGAAGATGGATTTAACTAATTAGATAATTAGGAAAGGATCGAGGATAAATGAAAGGAGAGAGTTTCAAGCCGTCAGTCTTTGTTTTACAAATTTATTGTTGCATTCAATTGGCTAGCGAGGCGATCATTCTTTATTCCTCTACTTCTGTTTCTTCAGCGTCTTCTTCTACGCTGTTTCCCTTCTGTGCTTGACAGATGATGAGTAATGACTCGAGTTGAACTTCGACAGCCAAGTGACAAAAGAATTAATTGGATTGCCCAATCGGGCATCCACAATCGAAGGATTCCTTTACGACCACGCGCAGTTCCGTTTTTGACGAAATGGAGTCGCATTTTAATTAGCTATTCAGAATTCAGAATTGTTTTCTGAAGTGTGCCATATAAAACTGGCAGCATTGACTTTAATTAAGGGAGAATGAGTCTCAATTTCCAATGCTCGTAAAGTGTCGATGCTAGCGTTGACGTAAGACGATGACTTGGCTTGGATTAGGAGCGGTCATAAAGTCAAGTCAGCCAAGACGACAAGTAGCCTTTAAGGGCGAGGTGAGCAATGAGATCGCGTGCACACGTGCAAATTTACTGTCTGTGCCTGTCCTTTTGCAAGAGGAAAGAAGCATCGTGTTCGTGAAGTTAAGAGTTTACGACTTTTATAAACAAGGCCGGCTGGTCGCCGCGTGAATCTCAATAATATTTTGCTGTTTTGCTATTCTGCTGCCATTATAAAGCAGTGCAGTGCGGAAGGCACGGCGTGGGTTAAGCATTTACTGCAGCGAGACGGTAAATCAAATTAGAATTTATATTGCATTACACAATTAAAATGAGAAAAACGGATGAGCCGAGCCGAGAAGCAAAACTAAAAGTGTCGGCACGTTAATTGACGCTCTTTGTCTAAGGCAGTCAATGCAATTCTGGCGTGATTTGCGAATTACGGATTGCGAATTTTATGTGCCTTTTCCTGTACCCTGTCATTTACTCGCTGACAGCTCAGCTCAGCGTCAGCCTGCCTGCGTGATTTACGTATTCCAGTGCGAATTGCGAATTTAATCCGGATATGCTGAAAATGCGCACGAGTCGAGTCACTGTGAAGTATTGCGTATTCGCTATTCCATTCCCTGTCGCATATTGAGCACAATACACCGGATGCACTCCACTACAACTCGAGTCAGTCAAGTCAAGTCTTTGATTTGAAAATCACTGATTCACTGTGACAGAAACTTCCGACAATTTTGCTTTGCGTTTGCCGTTGCGAAAATTGAAAGTGTAGCCTACAAACTCAGTCAGAGTGTGTCGAAGTGGAAGTTGAAGTCAATGCGGCCGGAATGAAAAATGCTGGTACACATGAGTAAATGAGGCATCAGTTTCAAAACGGCGCAGGCGCACCACACCCAACTTAACAATCAGAGGATGCGATATAAGATACGAAAACTCTCACCTCGTTAACATTGCATAAAATTATCACCGTCGTGATTTCTCGTGCCGATTGTTGAAATGGCGCGATTGAAGTCGAATTTCAGAACCCGAGCTCGAATTTCTTCCAATTACGCTCGAATTCGCGACCAAGGTCAAATGTTATCGTTATCAGACTCATCAACGTAACGCACGAAATTCCTGAAAATGACCTTTCTTCCATTTAGCTAATAGCGATCTAGTTCTCGATTACGCCTTCTTTATCACTACAGATTATCATTAATCTGGCACGAGAAAAAGAAACCTGCGACGGCGGCCGTACCCGCCGTTGCTTTTATGCTTATACCAGTATCGAATAAATGTTCACGCTGTCTCATCTTTTCTTTGTCTTTGTCAGTCGTACCGCGGCGTCAACAAGCAGCATCCGATGGTGCAGGTCGCCAAGATCATCGCGCTGACTGCGGTCGTAATCGCTGGAATGCTGTCGGCGTCAATCATCGTCTCGGCTTGGATTTCGAGCGGCAACGGAAACGGAAATACGTTGTGCCAGTATCAGCCACCTTCAGGAGTAAGTCGCATCGCAAATCATGAAAATGTTTAGTAGGTCGTAGAATTTGTAAAGGCCAATTAGCCAGTTAACGCTCGTGCAAATGTCACGAAAACGTGATTGACGCTGCCGCCGCTACTGCGCGCAATGTCAGCAAGGTCTCGGCCAAGCCATTGCCATTGTTCTTGTTCAGCGTTTGATCGCGTTATTGTTGCATGTTGTTGTAATTAGATTGAGACGATTCTCGAGCCGCAATCGCTGCGCAGTGCGATCCTTATTGGAGCCAGTGACCTGGATTCGTCTGAGAGCAAAATTGACGTGGGTACAAACAAGCAGCAGAAGGAGGCAAAGCCCAAGCCCACTGAAGCGGGAAGCGCGAGCGCCAAGGACAGCGACTCCAACTCCAACTCGGTCGAAGACGAAGACGACGACGATGACGACTCTGTCACAATGCTGAAGCTCCCGCTCGAGTTGAACCTCCAAGAAGTAAGCCAAGCCATAAAACACACAAAATGCAGAGCAACATGCAAAATACTCAAGTAAATTTGTAAAAAAAAAAAGCATCTTGCATGTTTCGGCAACAAATTAATTGCACTGTAATTACAAGTATCATTAATTTCCGTACGCAAACCACATTTAATTCACGTTCACTTGAGATGCCGTCCGATAAAATCATGAGCTGCGAATCACTTCGCTCGAAATGATACGTTTATGATGCCGTGAGAGCAATTGCAATTACAATAAAATGCACGCCATGCCATGCTTTCAATTAGCGTGCTGCCTCGGTTTATGATCCGTGACGAGTAAAACGTAAGCAGCAGTGAATGACATACAATTCTGCTGCGCTGCTGCTGCAAAGAGAGCGCGGGGACGAAAGGCCGCGTACAAAATTATGCGTAATGAATGCGTAAATTGAGTGGATAAAAGACTAAAAGAGATGCAAAATTGTAAATGGAAGCGAGAGCGTGACAGACGCATTTAGTCAGAGAATGTATTCGAATTTGAGGCTGAGACACTGCAGAATGCGAATGCAGAATGCAGCACAGATGCGAAGAGAACCAAGTGAATGTGAATGCAGCAGAAGTTTCACTTCAATTTGATCATTTGCAAAGATTGTTTTGCAGTGTTTAAAAATAAAAAGATAATAATTTATTGTTGCAACGAGAGAAAAATTTCTAACTGAGGCCAAAGACGAGCGAGCATGGTAGAGTTGTAATTGTAATTGTAAGAGTGTCAAAAGCGTCAGAGTGTATCGTTTTTTAGCGTTGACTTAACCTTGGCGTCGTTACTCTTTAATTTCGCTTGTGTCGAATTGAGAGGGTTTCATATTTTGATTTTGCGTTCTGTACCTCGTTTTTAGCACATGTTTGAGAAGTTGAACCACCGCTCCAACATGAACTGCGTCATCGAGAAGAAGCGCGCAGAGGAGATCGTCGACGAGCACGCGAAGCCCCTGCCGTTTTTCCTGGGCATGAACGCCAGCACGGACCCGAGGTACCTGCGCTTCACTGGCGAAAAGATGATTGTGTCCTGCGGGTCGGAGGACCCCCACCCGCAGCCAGGCGCAAGAATCCTGCTGCCGCAGCACGAAGGCCCTCCGCCGCCCATGCCGATGGGCCCAGGGTTCCCGGGGCCGTACCCTCACCCGCCCGTGCACCCGCTCCTGATGGACATCCTCAATGGGGGCGCACCGGCCCCCATGCTTTTCCCGCCCCCACCACATCAGGCCACCTTCGAGCCGCAGTCTCCGTTCCAGGCCACTCTCCTTCGACCGGCGCTGCCCTTCGCCACCAGACAGCAGCCCGCTCCCTCAGCGTCGTCCGGACCCAGCGGCGCCGCTTCCAACAACATCCACATGATCGGCCCGATTCCTCTCACCCCCGGGCAGAATCCCCTCGAAGTTCTGCTTCAGCACGTCGTCGCCGAAAGCCAAAACGACCCGATGCTCAGCGCTAGTCAGTCCAGTCTGAATCAACTTGTAAATAACAACAATGACGACGAGAGCTCCACACCACCACTCGTCCCAATCTTCATGCCCCAGCCAGACTCGAGCGAGGAGGCGGGTGGATCCATTTTCTTCCCCGCGGGCGCACAAGAAATCCCGGCCTCTCCGTTCCGAGGTCGCAGCATTCAGTTCCAGCTTCCGGGTTCGTTCGTCACCAACCTCGAACGCCAGGAAGGAGGCTCGATTGAGGAGCAGATTCCTGCCAGGCAAATCATCAGCGAAATACTGCAGCGGGAGCGGGCACTGCCGAATCCGGTGCCGATTGAACCACGCCATCACATTCAGCATGGTAATAAGACATTTTGTAGCTTAATGATTCTATGATTCGAGACAAGCCTCATTTCTTTTCTTAATCACAATTTGTTGTTTCAGTGATCCGCCCTCGCCGATCCGTCGACGACGTCGAGTCCGAGTCGAGCGAAGCGAAGGAGGCCGCCGCTGCGAAGAAACAGCACCACCGTGTGAAGCGTTGTGCCTGCGACTGTGCTTGCAAAAACCATAACCCACTGCGCGAGTAGACAAAAGAAATCTGACGCTGATTGTGAGAATAAAACGAAAGGAAACTGTGCAATCACAATCGCTCTGAATCATGCAAAAACCAACCATAATTTTACAATCGTTCAAACTTTCAAAATGTTGACGCAATGCTGCGTTGTGCGTAGACTTGAATCCTATACTAACTTAGTCGCTTCTTTCGCCTTGCAATTCGCAAGTTTTTGTGTGGCCTAGGTTAGAGATAAGATTCGACTAACAATTGTGTTACTTGGCCTTGCCGTCGCCGTACAGCGTCGGCGGCCTACGCTGCTTTGTAGAGCCTGCACGTGGAATTGTGCGAGGAAATGGAAATTCGAACTTGGAATGTGCATGTAATCATCTTGACTTATGAATCTTTAGTGAGAAATTGTACTGCTAACGTGCGTACCAAGTATTGTATTATTGTAGTCATGTAGTCAATAAAGTATTACTTCTGTTGAACCAGTGGTCTGTGCCTGGCTAACATTTGGAATAAAAAAAAACAATTCATCACCTATGCTTACCCTTAAGTGCCCCTTCCATGTTTACAATGCAGCCGCTGGCATTTCCAGAAATAACCTTACAATTCTCAATAAACTACCGACTGAATGACGACAGATGTCGGAGTGAGACATTTCCCACTCGCCTTGAACTTGGAAAAGTTTGCAATCAAGGAAAATATGCGAGTGATTTCTATTCGTACAGAAATCTGCAAGTTGAAATAAAACTACGTGCTCTGGTCACGACAACAGAATTGTGTGACTGATTTCCGCAAAAAATTTTCTGCAGTGGAGTAATTCAGTGTCAGTACCGATTGAACCAAAATTTACTAGTAACAAGCACTAATCAAACTGAAGACATTCGGGCTTTCTGCCGACCTTCCTGAAGTTATCGTGTCCTGACTCCTTCACATTTGTTTATAATACCCCAATTACAGGGTCACGGTGAATCGGTATTTTACTAATTTGGACAACCCACCAATTGTTAAATTGTGCAGGACTATGGACAAAGAAGACAGTCCAACAGACGAGAAATTCAAGTCGGCTATAAATCTCATCGAAGAGGAATACAGTGAACTTCCTGAATCGCTAAAAAGAGGACGAACTGAGTTCACAGAAGTCGATCGGGAAAATGCACACCGAATTCTCTGGATTGCTGATACCGTCGAGGGTCTGGAGCCAGCGCTCGAACCGACAACTTGGCAAGGGCAGTCTCCACACAGGTGATCGATAATAGTGTTGGTTGCGTCGAGTTCGGATCGGAGGTTGTCGACGAAATTTGTTCATTCGTCGAGGACAAAGCTGGGGCTTCGTCTGCCACTGCCACGACTTCGAATCATCCCGACCACGCCGACACACCAGAAGCGGTCGACAATAATGACAATGACGACGATGATGCGTCATCATCATCACTCTCGGAGGTCTTCTGTGGCGATGAATTTGGAGAAGCCGTATTCTAGGATTTGCTCGAGTATGGTCAAGACGTCAGGGAAAATAATTTGGGAGAAATAACCGACGACGCAATTTCGGTCGTCTCAAGCGCTGAAACACTTGTCAGTGAAGACATAAGCCAAGCCGAAAGTATTCTAGAATCAACTTCCTTGACTTCATTAGCTGATGAACATGAACCAGCGGCGATTGAAGAGGCGCAAGCGAAGGGTCCCTTAGAAACTGAGACCACGGTGAAGGTGAAGGGCGATCCTGAGGACGAGAAAGCGAAGCCAGACCCGAGGAATAATTCTTAATGCTTTCAACAAAATTCGCAGTGTAGCAAAATACTTCTGATTCGAAATCTTAATGCTTTGCTCTTGTAACAATATTTAAGCAAATTAAACCGTGATTGATTACTAAAAGCCAAGAAGCATTCCGGCTTCCGGGAATTTATTCGCAATTAATCGATAGGAATAATAAGAAAGTACCGCACCATCAATACTCATTCAGTAAATAATATCGTTTCTGGCGTTTACCATCTATACCTGAATTAAAATTAACGTACAACTATAAGAATTCTATTCCGTCTTATTTGAGTCGGAAACTCCATTAATTACGGTCTCGGGTTTGTTATAAAATATTCCATAACGTTCTTTGGGAGGTGTAGCTTGTACAGCAGGCGCTGGCTTGGGTCGATCTGCATCAAAAGGGGCAATGTTCATGATAACATGCGTTTCGTAACACTTGATCAAGATAAGGAAATTAATTCTAAGTTACCTGGTCCTTCAAACAGTAACTTCTCCAGTTTCATGAAGGGCGACTCGAAAAACATTGTGCAGAAGTATCCAACCAGGAATGACATGACAAGATGTGCGAAGAAATAGTTCACCTACAATTTAGTTACCAGTTATATCAGTCAATGCATAGAATTTGTTCGCGTTGCCGATTTCGAATTCGCACTCTGCACTCACCATCGCGTAATTCTCGAGCCTGAAGGCCGCCCGAAGGCTGAGATGCAGAATCATTTGAAGATGAAGAGAAACCAGGAAGACGCAGAAGCAAAGGCGGCCGAGGGGCATGAAAACCTTCCAAGAGAGGAAGGAGTTGATTAGCCCTCCGTACCCTTTGCAGCAGGCGAATATGACCCAGCCGACAGCGCAGGCCCAAATGAATCGATTGAGCGAGGCGTAAATGAAGCTTTCAGCCCTCGGAATTTCTTTCTCCGGGTCGAACCAGGGATGAATTCCATACAGCACTCCGAGAGAAGCGCCGGTCGCCAGGAGCCACCCGGCGAGGTTGAGCACCCATGGAATGTGGATTTTCCTACCTCTGTACTTGTACAGGATGTAGCCGACCCAGACTCCAACGAGGTAGGTCTGGAATCGAGCCCAGGGTTTGATGTACACGTCCAAGAACCATATCTGAATGCTGAAAACAAAAGCAGCATGTCTTGGAATCATCTTATTTCATCAATAGTTGTACGATTTAATAAGCCTCAGGTACTTACTCTCTGGTTCCAATCGTTGTGGGCGCTGTTTTCTTAAAGTGGACCAGCAGCCCTGGAGTCAGCACTCCGCAAATGGTGCAGAAAACCAAGAATATCGTGCCAATCAGCGGAGAATACCAGAGTGGGTAGAGAACAATCGGCGATAGGATGTAAAACTGCATGTCGTTGGCCAAGTACCAGGCTTCGCCTTGACACTAGTTGAGATAATGCAAACGCTTAATTCATTATTAGGCAATGGATTTCAGGCACTGGCGACGGCATTGTCAGCAGACTTACCAACCAACTCGTATTGACCAGGTTATTGACATACAACAGATTTGTCCACCAGTTGTTTTCACAAATATTTGACCAGCGCTGCATGAGCTCCCAAAACGGCCCACTTCCGAGGTACGGCACGAGCGTGGCCATGATTCCAACGAGCATTGCGTAGGTGGGCGTTAATCTAATTAAAAATTACATAAAAAAATACAAATGTCAAGTGGATCTCAGTCATCTCAGCTGATAAACGACAACGACTCACGGCTTACTCTGCCTACAGACCGATGAACATACCTCAAGTAACGGTGGACATAAAACATGGGAATATTCAGACGTCCTTTCTGTTTGTCGAGGACTTTAAGAACGTTGTAGGCCACAAGCAGCCCGCTGAGCATGAAGAACGTGTCGACGGAAATTGTTGAGTTCAAAACGGTTAGGATTGACCAGCTTTCGTGAATCTGAAATAAAATCATTGACATGGTTGGGTTAATATTAGACTTAAGTTTGTTTATTTGAGTAACCAAACCTTACCTTCTTGACGTCGACCATGTTCCACATCGGAACCATCGAGATGCAGTACCAAGTGTGGGCTAAGATGACCCAAGTCGTGCTGATGAACCTTATTCCATGAATACAACCCAGGTCGTCACCAGAACTTCGAGTCGACAGCCATTTCTTTGTGTTTGTGTACATCGAGAATGCCATGAAATACTGCATGGCCAAACCTACAACCGCAGCTTGCATACTTATTAATGACGCTAATAAAACAAGACGGAATAAAAACGATTAAGAGATTTCGCTGGATATACCTTGAGGCTTTGGTTTCTCGACTCCTCTGTGAAGAGCAATGTCAACAATGGCAGCAAAAATGCAAAGTCCCGCTATTCCACCAATGAGAGCTCTAAAATTTTAAATAAACCGTTCAAGAAATGAGGCCACCTGCGTTATGAATCTTCGGATTGTGCACGTACATGACCGAAATATCTCCGGCGTCCAAATCTGGCTTCTTCTTATCGTAACATTGATGCATGCTGGTTCCGAGGTTGAAGCCGTCGATTCCCGATGCGACGAACTTTGCCAAGTTGTTTATGATTGGATGGATTTCGTGCTTGTCGCATGTGTTTGGGAGACAGATTCCGATGGAGGGGATGATAAAGATACCTTCCAGAATCGACATCAGGTGCTGTAAACCCCGAAAAAGACAAGGATTCAGCTTCATGGATTACGCGTGCTTAAAGAAACGTGGAGCAATGGCAGTGGCAGTCTTACAAGAAGCTCCTCAGGGGACACGGCCTCCCGAATTGCTGCTGTGTCATTTCCGGTTCCAACAGTCGAGAAACTTGGGACTAAGTAAACTGTGCAGTAGCGCCCCTTGAAACTTGTCGCGCCGTCTCCTTCGACATTGGTCAGACCTTTCGTGTCAATTTCCACGCATTCATCAAAGTCACCCATCGGATTCACGTGACCGGTTAAAAGTCCTTCGGGCGGTTTGGCCCAGGCATCGGCCACTGAAAACATTGACGATAAAAACATGCGTATAAATCAGATTTATTCGTGCTTCAGTCGCAGCATTTTGAGGTCATGTTCATTGGCGTGTGGGTAAAAAGTCCGCACAAAATTAATCTAATCAAGAAAGGACGATATGGCGTACGACCACGCAAAAAAATCGATGTTCAGCATTTTCAAACGCGAGATGCGAATTTTTCATTTCATCCGTCGCCTTTGTAACTAAAATAAATGCCGGAAAAACGTCACTTACTTTGCAGTGCCCATAAATTCTCTGCCGCAAACGAAGCGGTGCAGACGTGATTCAGAAACGTTCTGACATTCCCCTCGCAGACTGAATTGGTCATGTTCACGAAGAGAAAGTCAAAGTTAAGCGGACAAACGAAGTCTCTGAAGTAGAATGGGATCAGAGCTTCCCGGAATAGCGAATTTTCCATGATTCTTCTGATTCCGTCGCTTCGCTTGCTGTTGCTGCTGCTTCCGGTTCCGTGGTCCAGTGTCTGATGCATGAGGCTAAGCAGGGCAGAAGATTCGTATTCTTGGGACGTGCTCGCATCGACGACTGACGATGACCACACGATGAGCGCGGCGCAAAGAATGGCGCCCGCCACGAACGACAGGAAAGGTGACGCTTTCATTTTGGATTTGTGCATCAAATCCTGAGAAAATTTGGCACGACACACGGCACACCCACGGGTTTCACGCGTTGACACACGTTTCACACTGTAAGCGAAAAGCCTATGTGTGTGAATTCCGCATTTAGAAAGCCATGGGCGGTGGACTTCTTGGTTTCCTAATCCGACTTTTCACTATCCGGGATAAACTTTAGCGGCCAAGTGACAATCAGCGAATGGTTTCAAGGTTCAGGCGGAATTCCAATGTCATATAAATAAATTACTGCATTGCCATTGCCATTGTGAAACACCTGAGCAATCATCAAACTCAACTATATTGTACTTGTATTTGCCCTTTCTGATAAAGCAATAGAATGGCCAATTACAAATTGTCAACGAATGTCATATTTACTCGGGTACCATGTCCATGTCATTCTGTTCGACCTTATCTCTCCTTTTCGCATGGAGAATGTCGCGTACCAGGTTTCCGTTATTAAGCAGCTGACAAAGGGCCGTTATCTGCAATTTTGCAAAAATCCCATTCGTCGTTTGCGATTTTGAAACGAATTTGCAAGCAAGGCATTGCTTGCCAATAGCAAGAAGGCGAGCAGGATTCATGCAGACGGACAAAGAGCAGCGGCAACTTCTCAGGCTGCTAATTATAATTTTCGATTGCCAATTATTCCCCATCTTTTGTATTTGTCAATTGTGAAGAGGAATTCCAGTTCAGTGATTGAATTGTGCTTGAACTTCCCCGTCATGAGAGCATTGCTTGAGTGCCCAACCACTTGAAGCCATGCCACGCAATTTAGCAGTAAATTTGTTGTACTTTGCACGGATTAAACTAATTTAACTACTTACGCTCGGATTTTGATGCATTAAATCATGTAGGTAGAAAATGTTAACTGGGAGTCAAATACTTCTGATTTAAAGCCAACTGCTCCACAGACTTGACCTTCAGATTTCAAAATAACCACCATCATGCTGAACTTCTGGACTTTCAACTCAACTGATGGCAGTGGCATTTTCAAGGCCTTATCTGATATCTGGTTCAGCATCGCATGCTTGAAACATTGAACGAAGTTTCTACTCTGGGAACCAGAAATTTTATTTTTAAAGAAACGTAATTTAACTTATGACAATCTTAGCTGTCACTCCCGTAACGTGAAAATTATGAACTACAAAAAACTAATCTCCTGTTAATATTGAGTGTACAAGAAGGCACGATTTGAAAAATACACCGCTTCTTTGCTGTTCAATCCTAGAATGGAAAAATTGTCAAATTACCGAATTTTAGGCCCACAGAACCGACAGTATGAAAGATATACAAGCAAAACAGCAAGGAGAAATGTACTTACTAATAGCTTCATTGTACTTGTTCATGGCCTCTCTGTAATCACCATTCCTAACATACTCATTTCCTTTGTTCTTTTAATTTTCTGCAAGTCTACAAATTAAGCATTAAGTATTGAGAATTGTCTCATCATTGAGAGAATTTTAATACTTGATAAACTTCTGACATACTTTTCATTGGAAATAGGCTCCGAAATTTTCGCTTTTACACCATGGTTATTCTGGAATTTACCGTTTGCTTGGCTCCGTTGAGAACTATCCAGCTGAGCATCATCTGAATCGTATATAAGATCGGTCAAAATCGGTTGAAGGCGATTCATAATTACTTCTTGGAAGTCTTCAGCTTCAAGGTCGATCAAAGGAGTTTTCTTTTTATCAGGACTCGTACATTTTCTATACTCGCGTTACTGTGCGATTTCTTCATTCTATCTCGAGACGATTCCATTTTGTCGACTTGACTTTTCGGTTTTTCGGAATCTACATTCTTTTTACGGTGCTTCACGTCTTTGGCTTGTGTTTGCGTTGCTCCAGTGGCTGCCGGAATTCCTCGTATCGTCTCCTTTTCGAGTCTGTTACCCAACCTTGTGTTCCTATCTGAATCACCCATTACCATTCACGTTCCACCCTTATTCGATAACGAATCTTTTAGTTAGTTGATCAAAACTGGATCACTTTTGCAAAGACCGAGCGCCTTTGTGAAGTTTTTATTCGCGTTTAGGTGAATTGCAATGTATTGCACAGAGGCCGATTAAAATTCTTCTTCACACGAGAGGCCAGGCCTCTTTGTTCTTTTTTTTTTACTGACAATGCGCCCAAGCGCAAGGAATCGACGGCGGGCGGCCGCGAAGAGTCAATCCGTCTTCTTGGCTACTTCATCGATTTTATTTCTAGGCGTCCAGCACAGAGTGCAACTGAAGGACTGTCAGCAGCCGTTTAGTTTGTCTTGCTGATTCCTGGCATGGGCACGCAGCTGAGCATCGCGTTACCGAAACTGTAGTGGCAATTTGTACGATTGGTGCTTCTGATCTTTCTCATACATTAAAAAAGTACAAAGTTGACGATAGTTGCAATCAATAAGTGCAATCAAGATGGGTGAATCTTCAAGTAGCGCTACTATTCAGCAAATTCAGGTAATCAGTCGTGTACATATAATGTTAAGCCTAACTAATTAAAGATAGTGTCATTATGTCTGCTTTGTTCTTGATTGATTTTCTAGGAGAAGCTGCGAGCGGCACAGGCCCTGCTGCCAAAGATCGGTGCTGGACACGAACAGAGTGCACTATCTTTGGGTGAAATTAATTCGGTTAATGATGCTGTGAAGAAGGACGGTCGAATTTCACCTGGAACGAAGGTACGTATAAAAGTAGTCCCGTAGTTGCCATTTGGCGTTCTCCTATTGTTGACTATTAATGTTATCGCTATCCCATTTAGCATAAGTTGAATGGACTCTACACCACTGCCCTGGAAGAGGCGCAGGCGGAGGCAGCAGCTGTTCAACAAGCGCTTCGCATGTTGTATGAAGTTCGCCAAATCCGTAGTGACAGGCGGTTTGCGGTCAGACAATCCGGAAGTAAAGAAACCATCCGCCGAGGTACACTGATGAAAATGCTGCAGACTTCTGCGCAAACTTTGCCGTTGTGGATTGGTCAACCTGGCGAGACAGTGCCCCCATTGTGTGGAGCAAAGCCTGCAGAATCGCATTACTTGGCCAAGGTAAGGTTAACAGTTAACTGAACTTAATATTACGGAGGCAAAAATGACATGATTAACATAGACCACCTTTTACTCTGATTGATTTTGATTTAGACGGGTGACATGGTTGCAGCTTTGGTTCGTGGATCTGAAGGCGAAGACAACTGGATTTTGGCAGAGGTTTTGCAGTATAACGCGTCTACTGGAAAGTATGAGCTGGACGATGTCGACGAAGAGCAGAAACAACGTCTGCACTTGAGCCGTCGACGAGTCATTCCTCTGCCGACCATGAGAGCTAATCCTGAGACGGACATGGGTGCACTTTATCCTAAGAACGCTGTCGGTAAGTTTTGCTATTTGCCAATTCGTAGATCAACCATCAAAATCAAATTTTAATCTACGATTTTTTATATACTCGATATCAGTCATGGCTTTGTATCCACAAACTACCTGCTTCTACAAGGCTGTGGTCAATATTGTACCTGCGACTCACAAGGACGAGTACGAGGTTCTCTTTGAAGACGCGACTTATCCAGAAGGCTTCAGTCCATCGTTGAAGGTTCCGCAGCGTTACGTCATTGCTTACAAAGAAAAGAAGTAATCTGCCATCCAGTTCTAGGGCGATGGAGCAAACAAACAAAAGAAGCTGAAGTTGACAGACATTGGCCGTAATTGTACTTTGGCCCGGTATCTTAACTTTAACTCAAATTAAGCTTAATTTTAACTCTCTAAATGAACAAGACACGAACAAAGTACGATCTGAGCTAAATGGTAAATGAGATAATCAATTCGATCCAGATTTTAAATTACAAAATATTTAATGATTTAACAAATTAGAAATGTAGTATAAATTAACTTTAGTCTACAATAACTTAAGATTGAAGTAATTAATTTAAACTTTCTTTTTTAACTGCTCGCAGCTTTCACCATGATTTACGATTCAACTGTTACCTAATTTATTCTTGTTCTTGTGGTCGAATGCGTTATTAATTTTTATACCTCCTTTATTACATTTTACTGAATTTTTACCAACACCGATTACCAATTTTATGGGATTTTATACGTTTTGATTTAATTGATGTTTTATATGGATGTTACTACCCACTAAATTTGCAGTAAAAAAATAGTAAAAGCAATATCATTTATCGTTTATTCATCGCGTTTAGAAATTATCAAACTTATGAATTTAAATCACTCAATTATGTATAATTCATATAAAGCACGGCGTAACCTGAATTATGTAAGTATTGGAGTAGTTGAAGTTGCTATTCACGTCTTAGGTTGTCCAGTCGCGCCTGTAAATCAGCGTCGGCGTCGGCGACTGCTGCCTGCGCAGGCTGCTTCTGTCCAGTTGTCAGTCCACCACTCGCTTCAGGTAAACCAGAGAGTTGGTCCTTCAGTTGGAGTCCCAATTCATCCAAAATCTGAGTAACAACCGCGTCACTGCAGTAAACAAGAAATTTTATGCTTAGCGGTCTCGGTGCTCAGAAGTTTTAACTATTTAACTATGCTGAATTTTATTAATTTACCTTTCTTCTTCATCTCCCTCATCCAGAGCGTCATCCATGGCATCATTCATCATTTCTTCCTTCATATCCATGATTTCCGACTGCTTCTCAAATTCCTGAAGGATCTTCTGAATTTGTGGAAGTTTCATTTGTCTGCGTTCAAATAATGCGTCATTAGCGTTGTGTAATTCAGGTTGAAATTACTAAATGTGGGTTCTTAGTGCAAGTATATCAATTGACATTACCTGTTCATGTTCTGCATGGCTCGGGTGACTCCTTTCATGGCCTCAGCCATTGCGTTTTGCGATCTGAGAGTTTGGATCTTCATCGAAACTGCTTGAATGTTTGCCTTCATCAACATGAATTTCTTCGTGTATCTTCTTGTCCGAACTAGATCCTTTGCCATAATCTTAACAGCATCCTACAAAGAATAGAGAAGAATTACAACTACAGGTCAGGTTTATTAAAACTTCACTATAAGGCATCGTCAATCGTTTTAGCTAGAATTGGGGAGACCTTACCATCTGACCATCCTTTGCCATTTTCTTGATATCGGAAATGATCTTCTTCTCTTGCTGCTCCATTCGTTGTCTCTCTCGATCTAGATCACGGATGGCCTTATCCAAAGCTCGCTTGTTCTTGCGAAGCATTTCTTCTGGCGTCATACGACGACCAAACAGCCATTCCAGAGGCATTGTGATTGCAGATTTGGTGTCGTTTCTTGATCTGGAATCAATATAAATCAGTCAATGAGGAGGTCAAATGATTGGGGACATTCAGTGGTGTTAACAAGCAATCAACGTCGCAACGCAATTTCACAATTAAGTTGTCAATCCCAACTTTCACCTGTGATTAGTGTACAAATTAACTAAGTGCTCACCTGAATTGTGAATTACTGGACTGAACCCTTAACGAGCAGGATATCTTAGAATTTAGACGTAGGGAACAAATTTAATTTTCCAATCAAGCTCTGATGAGTTCACGCAATAAATTTAAAACTGAGCACAGGAATCAGTTCTCCACTTGAATTTTGAGTTCAGAAACTGACGTGACGTTTGTTGAGTTACTCACAACTGCATGAATCACTTTCGACTTGAATGAGTGCAAGTTTGTCTTCTACAAGTTACAAGAGCTCTGCTCTTCTGTGGATTGTATTATCGTATCGTCGATTCGTCATCGCTATTAGTAATCTCGTAATAATACCGTTTGTTTATGTACGATGCAGTGTATACATTCAATTCCTTGCTCACCCTCGCCTCAAAGGCGTAAACCGTGCTGCAAATTCAACATCTGACCGTCCCAGGAATCTTGCAAGGAAGATAGCAATACCAAATGCAAAGACACTCGTTTCGCAGTGTCTTGAAGGTCGCCGAATGATGAGTTTTCTAGTGCAAGAGTTCCTAGTTCTCCATAGAAGCAACACCTGAGCTGCTTCGGGTGAATCACTGCATTTATGTTCCATTAAACTGGAATTAGTTGGTTCGGGTCGGATTCGACTACCAACTTGTCCCTGCTCAAGTAGAAAGTGACGACTTCAGTGCATCGTCTTTGACCAACTGAACTTCGACTCTGACGATTGGATTATAAGTGGACATCCAATCTAGCCGAAGAACCAAAGCTTGTCATCAAAAGAAAAATCAATCTCATAAACCTTGCTGAGCTGTTGAATTTATTAAAGGTAAAGCGAGTACAATGCAATTCAGACTGTTCTTGCCAGCCCGTCTGTCCTAATTCGCTAATGTCGGTTCAACGTTTCAGGATAAGGCCAAAATGTCTGGGGATCAACGAACCGTAATCAAAGGGAGCCCGTCCCAGTACGTCAAGCTGAATGTCGGTGGCTCCTTGTATTATACGACTATTGGAACTCTTACCAAAATATCCGAAACGATGCTACAAGCAATGTTTTCCGGGCGAATGGAAGTATTGACAGACCCGGAAGGTGAATACACATATATAGCAGCCATAGAAGGAAAGTTACTGCTAACGTCGCCGTGCTCTTGATTTCTAGGCTGGATCCTGATTGATCGATGTGGCAAACATTTCGGAACTGTGCTGAATTATTTGCGTGACGGCAACGTGGCTCTGCCTCAGAATATACAAGAAATTGAGGAGCTTCTGGCGGAGGCCAAATTCTATTGCATTAGTGGACTGTGTGACATGTGTGAGAAGGCGATGGTGTCCCACAATGCAGAACCAATCTGTCAAGTTCCTTTCATCACGTCGGAGGAGGAAAGGAGAAAATTTGTTACGAGTGTCACGAAACCAGTGGTCGAACTGCTGATTAACAGACACAACAACAAATACTCATACACGAGGTTCGGCAATGACTTATCCAATTATCGAAACATGCGGGTTAAGTCGTATAGGTTAAAACTAACTTCTTGAACAGCACATCTGACGAAAATCTCTTGAAGAATCTGGAAATGTTTGACCGACTCGCCCTGCGGTTCAACGGGAGGATACACTTCATTAAAGACGCAATCGGTCCGTCCGAAATATGTTGCTGGAGGTTTTATGGTAATGGAAAGAAATTCGCAGAAGTTTGCTGCACATCAATTGTGTACGCAACAGATCGAAAACACACAAAGGTAGGTTTTGGGTCTCCTTTCACTGTCTGCTGCACTATTCTTAATCAGTCTGAAGACTCTTAAGAATCTGATCTCTGAACAGGTTGAGTTCCCTGAAGCACGAATTTATGAAGAGACGTTGAATTCATTCTTGTATGAAAATCGTCCTGGACCCGACCAAGAACTCATGCGAGCAACTTCAGTTCCTGGAGCCGTGGGGCGCGTTGGGGCGACATCCACCACGGTGACATGCACGTCGGACGAAGAGGAGGATCGGCGCAACAACCGATCTATCAACATGAACAAGATGGTCTTAAACCGCTAACGACGATCTCTGAATTTTAGTTTGCTGGGTTTGCAGAAATCAAGAAGAAAATCAACATGGTTGAAATTAAATTGACGAGAATAAAAAGTCGTGCATCTGAAACATGGCTCTGCATTTTAGTTATTCAATAGATGGTCGATGTCGACTTATTTACTAAAATTTTACGCTAACGTCAACAACTCGACATGCAACTAGCCACAATTTTGCTTATTTTATCCGCATAAATTAGAAATTAATTAGCACCTTGTAAGTCGAAATCAGTCGTCTCTTTCATATGTATCCGTTTATCATCTCACAGGGCAGAACAAATGAGTACGACTAAGTTTACAAATACGTTTACAAAAGAGTACTGCTCTTAGAATGACTCGACTAATATTAGGTGAGTAGGATCACAGGATTACAAATACCTTTACAAAATTTGAGTATGGTTTTAAGATTAATCGACAAAAACAATACGAAAACAGATCCATAACTTCATCATTTCAGACTCAACGGGAATTAATTTGCTAGTTGGCTTCATTCTTCTCTTGGTTTGAACGATGCAGACATGCTTCGTTTAGGCTTAGGCTTAGGTTCGGCTTTAGCTTGAGCCACTTCAGTTGGAATGACCTGCATAATAGAATTAAGCTTAGTTTAGCTTCGAATTTATAAGACGACACTTTGGAACGTGAAAATTGACCTTACCTTCTCATCCTGAATCCAATCGATTAGTTCACCAGCATCCCCAACCTGGAAATTAGCATTTAAATGCTCACACACTGAGTAGGAGGAGGTTCGTTCAACTTTTCTCCAAAGAATAGCTGGATCATCATAAAGTTGGAAACGGAGTGAAGTATTGAATGTAACTCTTTTCCCAGAAGAACTGGCACCTGCCGCCTTGAGTATCGGCTTAGGCCCAGCCTTCTGATTTTTTTCCTCCTCTGTAGTACCGGCGCCACCATCGGTGTTGGAAGCAGCAAGTGGGAGATTCGGTAAACTCAAACTGATTCGGGCGCTTCGTGGGGACAGTCGAGAGGACGACGTTGGTCCTTTCTTACCAGGACTTTTACGGATTGTCAGTTGTTCCAGAGCAGCAGTCTCTTCTGTGCAAATGTCGTTGTCGGTATTCATGCCTGCCCCGAGATACACCTTGTCTTCCGCAGGAGGTTGCAGTGGCATTGCGATGCCGGTGAATCTGGCCATGCGGCGAACTGGCCTTGAATTGCTTCCTCGCTGATCAACGTTAATGTTCTCTTGTTCCTCATGACGTCTCGCCGATGGTGATGGTGGCGCCGAGCTGCTCCGATGGAAGCTGCGCCGGGGGGCACACGGCAAGCCTTTGTTGACAGGACTCTTGTGAACGATACTTGAAAACTTATCCGTAACGGCGCTTTCGCCTGTACAATGGGCACTGGCTTTGGAGCTGCCGCAGTGGCCAAGATTCACATCTTCCTCAACAGACTGTGGCGGAGCGGTTGCTATGCTCAGTCGAGCGCTGCGACGTGGGCCTGACTTCTGCTGTATTTTCTTGTGAGCTTGATCACGAAGTGCCAAACGCTCTAGTTGAACAAGCAGGTTTCTTTCTTCAGGGCCAGTTAGATCGGACCTGCGAAGTTCTTGATCCTTATCCAAGTGTTCTTCTTCTTCAGGAACATTCCGCGGCGGAACAGAGGTGGTGCGCCTTGATCGCGAGACGGAGCTCCGTCGCTTCTTTGGTTCTGGCGACGGATCAGGCTTACTTCTAAAGAAAATGTGGAAATCGTCCATGTGATTGCGGAACATTCCCATAGGACACAACTTATTACAAATGGAGCAGAAAATGTGCTTGGTGTCCGGCACTAGATGTCCCTGGGTGTGAGCCTCCCAGTCTTCATATCTTCGTTTGACCAAGCTTAGACACTTCAAGCACTGAATGTAGCCGTGTTCAGCGATACAAGCTTCAGTTTGAGCATATCGCCGGTATTCTTTTTCACAAACTTGGCATTTGTGAAGATACTTTGCGAATTCAACCTCCGTCAGGTTTTTCTGAAGATCTGTTTCCATCACCGTCGTCCCCGATGAACTGCGACTCCTGGATTTCCGGGTTTGACTACTCTTCCTCATGGCGAAGATTCGATGAAATTGCTTCAGAATTATTGAGCTTCTCAAACTCCCCAGTCAATCAGGCAACTGAAAAAGAGCCTGTCTTCAAAATTCTTCCTAATTAACTTGTTAATCCTGTCAATATGTCTACTTTGCTCCTTTCCTTACCCAATGAACCAGAATGCACTTGCCAATGAACTTTCAACGACCAGACGTAAGTACTGAGTTTGCCTGCCAAACAAGACTTGACACACTTGTCATACAGTTTCCAAGAGGGCTCCGCCCAAGAGTTCAGGAGTTCTCGAATGAGGTCACAGGCACCAGAAGCAAAGTAGTGTTGTAATTAGTTCCAGTTTTACTTAGTTCCAAATTGAGTTCCAGTTCCAGTTAACTGAGTCAACTAGAACTAACTATAACTAAATTGTGCCGCCGGAACTAAATGGGAACCGGAACTACGAAAATATTTGGAGGAACTAGAACTAACGAGCTAAGGAACTAAAACTAACGTGGTATTTCTATAGGATAAGAGACAATTTGAGAACTGGCCTATAGAACTAGAACTAGAACTGCCTAGATATGATGGAACTAAACAAAATCATAAAATGCGGAACGTTGGAACAAACGAGAACTAACTAGATAAGATCGCACCGAACGCTTTGGAACTGGAACTAACTCGAGCTAATGGAACTATTACAACACTAATGCGAAGAGCGGTGAAGTGATGTCTTCTTATCAGGACTGATGATCTTTCAACTGGAATAGTTTTTGAAAGACAATTCTCCAAGCGATAATCTACATGATAATTATGTCAATAAAATAACAGCAATTTAATAAAATAGCAAACTGCAGTCGACTAAATTAATAGAATGATAAGAGGAAATCTTGTCCGCTAAATTAAAAATTCATTTCGTATTGACTAGAAAGTTTCGATGATGATAGCAGTGGAGGATGAATTGACTGGCTGTGAAGATAAATTATGACATTTGCCTACTGTTTGCTGTGCATTGAGAGTTGCGTTGAGTTGCGGTAGAAACAAAGCGGAGACTGCTTTCAAGCTTTTATTCGTCGCACTTTCTCTTTACGGACTCGGTATGATCCTTGTTCTCCCACGAGCGAGCCCATTCAGAATTACTGCGGACACGGTGCTCCTTTTGCTACAAATGTACTCACAACTCAGAACTTGCACGTGGTGTGATTAACTTGATAAGATTTCGGGATATCGACCATTTTGCACATTGACAATCGACAAGTCGACGCAGAATTTGACAACTAGTGCCATTAGCGATGCTTGAGTTCAATTCACCAAGTATCGCAAGTACTTAGTTCAAAGTTCTTAGGTTCATTTCATAGGCTTCATAGCGTTAAGTTGATTTTCTCGGACATTTCATCCAAATCGATCATGGGTGACAATGCTGCAAATCGGTCGTCTGATTCTGACTCAAGCTCCATAGTTGAGGCTCGATTTCATGAGATGATGAACTCAAGGCCTTCAGCTAACCAAAATTCCACAATGGCAAGCGTGAACAGTGTGGATCATGGCTCATCGTGTTCAAGTACCTCAACTTCCGATTCTGATTCTGGTAGGTTATTAAATTCGAAATGCATTGTGTTTTGACTACCAGGCATCTTATCCTAAGTGGTCCCACTCTCCAGATACCAGCGACGAGGAAGTTCTTCCTAGTGGTCTTTCGTCAAAATGTTTCTTCTGCGACGAGAGAAGTGTAGATCCTGAATTTATTTTAAAGGAACATTTGAAATCGCATGGTGTCGATTTCTCAGACTGGGTGAAAAAGTACAAATTCGACCAATTATCGTACATTCGTTTCATAAATTATTTTCGGTACGCTGAAGAAAGATGCGCAGACATCAACTCGGCAATTGCCGACTTTGAAGATAATCATACCTCAATCTTGCGGGATGACGCGTACATGACTCCATTGCTGACGTATGACGGACTCTTAACATACTGTAAGTGTGAAAATATTATTCAAGACGAGTGCATCTGCGGAATGCTTTCTCCGATTGATCAATTAATTTGCAATGTATCTGCTTGTTCAGTTATAGAAGAGGGTACGAACGGCAATGAAGTCGATAATGATGAAGAATGTGGAGGATCAGTGGCCATGTTAAGATATCAAATAAAGAAATTAAAAGAACGCCATGCTGACGAAATTGAGCTACTAACCAGCCGATTGGCAATCATGCGAGGAACAATGGAGAGGGTTTTGGAAGATGATAAAACGCCTACTGCCATGGCCAAGAAATTGTCAAAAGGTGCAAGCGATCGCGATGATGCATGGTACTTCGAGTCCTACGATGAAATTGGAATCCATTCGGAGATGTTATTTGTGAGTGGCTATTTGTGTTGTATGCTCGTTTTAGCTTGGTGCTTGACGTCAAGCATACGTTTAAACTTAAATTGGTTTTGAATTACTTGTTTCAGGATAAGCCTCGCACTGAAGCTTACAGGAAAGCGATTCTAAAGAATAAGAATGACTTCAAAGGACAGACCGTGCTTGACGTTGGTTGTGGTACAGGAATTCTTTCTATGTTTGCTGCAAAAGCGGGCGCTAAACAAGTGTACGCGGTCGATAACTCCAAGATACTATTTGATGCGATTGATATCATCAAGTAAATTTTAATCAAAGCTTGCTTGCAAATATTTTCCTGACTATATGCTAAAGAATGTCCAAAATATGCACAGGGAGAATGAACTTCATGAGACAATAACCTGTCTATTTGGAAAAGTGGAGAATAACGTCGAACTGGAAAGGAAGGAAAAATTCGATATTCTCGTATCAGAGTGGATGGGATACTTTCTACTTCAAGAAGCAATGTTAAAAAGTGTTATCTACGCAAGGGACAACTATTTGAAGGAAAATGGAATGTTGTTTCCAAATGCTGTATTCCTGTATGTATCGGGAGCGGATAATCAGAGTAAGATCCTACTATTTGTTATAATTGCGTAAAGAAATTACTACTTAGTTCTTATCCACATTCCTCGTCTTCTTTCCAGAAGGGCATTTTAATACATTCGGTATGTGGGACAACGTCTACGGATTTAAAATGAATGCTATGAGAAGGAGGGCTCAGTGCACCGTTGAAATTGATACGATTCATTCTGACGAGGTGGTCACCGACCAAGCGCAACTTCTGGAATTGGATTTGCTCAGCTGCACCATGAATGATACAATAATCGACAAAACGTTTTCGCTGACCGCCAGACGAGATTGCGTTGTCACCACATTGGTAGGTTACTTCTGCGCTGGCTTCTCGATTGGTTCTGACTATACAAATTTGCTGTCAACCGGCCCGGACTCGCCTCCAACTCACTGGAAGCAGACGCTATTCCACCTCCCGAAGCCGGCACTCCTGAAGCAAGGTGAGAACACTCGCTCTTGCCCTGTCTCGACCCCGTTGTCTCGTGCTAAGGCTCTTCTCTAATCAAGTCTTGTTTTACGCGTCACAGGTGAAAAGCTGTCCTGCCACCTTAAGTGTGGGCCGACCGCAGCCTGCGAAAGAAATTTGAAGGTGGATATTGACGTAGGAGAGGATAAACTAAATCAGGGTCTACGTTATGCATTCCAGTGAATATGAAAAGATCCGACCAAATTCAAAATGAGTCCATGAAAGTTCAGTCACTTGAGCCAAGTAAAATTTATTAACATTGTTTACTGTTCCCGTTTTCTATCACCTTGTGTTACGAATTACCTTTTCTAATTATGTTAATGCTCATGAATGCTTTACATTTTGATACTTGAGCAAATAAAAAATTTATAATGATGGCATAATTTTATTACCTTCACAATCCCGTCAATTTCTCTCCAATCAAGAGTTCGACAAGCAGGCGTAGGGAACATTTCAAGATTTACATAAACTTCAGCTAATTCATAATTTCTAAAACTAACGGCGGAAGTTGGGGCTTGTTTGGTTTAATTAAAACGGCGTCCACAAGTCTTTCAGTAATCTTGGCACTGTTTTCGCTTCCGTCGTGATGGACAGTCAGTGTGACGTCGCCTTCACTGACAAAGTCCCCCGGTTTGCAGTTGAGAACCACTCCCGGCTCGTGCTGGACGGGTAATCCTGGTCGGGTTCGCCCGCAGCCGAGGGCATGACAAGCCTTTCCGGTTGCCAGTGCGTCAATCGAATCGACGTATCCTGAAACGAATTCATTCAATTTATACTCGCAAATATTCACCTTCGCCTTTACACGCATGCTGTGGAACGACGAGAACTGGACATGACACGACAATGGCAATGGAAAAGTGAGGGTTTACTGGGCAAATTAATTTTTCTCAGAATGCCTAACAGATTTAGAAATTCAACTCCCAAAGAGATTTAAGTCAAATCTAAAATCAATTTCATATTAAGCCGATTCAGATTATTTTGGTGTATGAATTTTCTGAAAAAATCTGGGGAGAAGATTTTTATTTATAGAATTCAGGGTTTTGTCGTTACAAATCACAAAAATCATTATCTGCCGGTCCGATTTGAAGAACTAAGCAGGACCAATCATTGCATTGCTTTCACAGGTAAGAATCTATCAAATAAAAAACTTTGTATGCTTCTATACATTTTGAATTTTGAAGGACCCAAGGCCACAACAAGGGCAAGTCGTACAGAAAGTTTTCCTACAGCATTCGGTATTCAGCCCAGGAGAACCTGCCGATCATGCAAAATTTACGTGGGCAAACAAATTCTTAGTGAGTTGAATAATTTAGTATGTTTTTAACTCGCGAGGATCATAAATTCCATTAAAAAGAGAAGACCGGTTAAGAAAGATCGGCCACAAGAGAATTGCCCCGATACGAAAAAGTTGACGCTGTTTGCTGTTTCAGACTCAGTTGACTGCGGATTCTGGCTTTCTGGCCCTTATTCTTAGACGCTGAGTCCCGACTGTGAAACTGTGAAACGACAACAGTTCTTAAATCCTAAATGGTTGTGTCAGTGTTTTGTGTGACAAACGAAATCTTCATCCGTATCAACGGACTGTGACTGTGAATTCATGAGACAAATAAGCTGGAATGAGAATAAATAACTGCGTCGTGTCTCAGGCAGTCTCACACGCCAACGCCGTGTCCGTCCGTGTCGCGTGCGCGTCCCGCAGGCCATGACAACTTGACTGGGCTTGGCTTAACGTAAAGACTAGAATTCAGTAGAAAGTAACACGTAACCTGAGCGCCTTGCGTGGAGGTTCGTAAGACATTTGGCTCTCGGCAAATGCTTCCATTTATCTCCGTGACAAATTTCCCTCGCAACCTTGGCGTCTGTCCCCTGCGCCACGATCATGGCCTCGAACTTTGCGAGGGCTCGTCCGTTCCGGATTGAGTCGGCAATCTGTCTTTTCCCTTCCTCTAATGATCCGGCGTGTTCGGTCGACTCCAACAACTTTCCTCCTACAGTGCAGAACAAAACAGTGATGTTATAGCCTCGTAACAAGCATTAATGTTGGAATGCGCATGAAATTCGCGTTACAAATAGGCCGGTGGAAGCCGGCCAGCGCTGCGAACTGCTAACAATGTACGACCATTTAGCAAATTATTGTTTTTATTCCTGCAAAGTCTGGCTCTTGACACTCGACTTTCGCATTTCAAGCGACGACGAACGTTTAACAGAAAAAAATTCAGTACAAAGAATGGAAGCGCCCGACGAAAGTTCTCGGCAGTTTTCAGAAAGTGAATAATAATATTATGACTATGACGAAAGTACGAAATTTCTAGATTTATTGAAATAAGAAATCAGAGTGAAAAGTGGAAACTTTCGAAGAAAGCCAGACTCTTTCTGGCCTAACTCCAATACATAATAAATGGGAAGTGGCTTTAGACAAATACTCCGGCAAGATGAGGCGGCTCGCGTTGATCAACGCGAGCCAAACTTTTTCCACACGCTTTTGCTGTGGGCCTGCGATGCAAATCTAGGACATCGTTTCCCGTCATCCCTGCCATGCTGAGGCCATGAAGATAAGTTTTAACGAATAACAATAACCAAGCCGTGTGAATGAATCGCCCGCATCCACGCCTGATCTGCGCCTGGAAAGGAGCCCGCTAATGGAAAGATTCGAAAGCGAGAAAGTTTTCTGATTTCGCATCTTTTATTTTTGTTTCTCGTTTCGCATGGAAGGCAGAAAAAGGCGCGGAACGATTTGTTTTTTAGCACTCCAATAAAATCTTGCTTTGATCGATTTGACTCCGAAATAGAAAGAGCCCGGGACTACCACTAATCGATGCTAAGTTAAAAATGTCGTGTTTATGGCAGAGGGCAGTGTTTATCGGGTTCCTGGCCCAGATGAGGTTATTGCCTATTAAACGCGTGATTGCGCGATCGACCATCGCGTGATTCGCCCTTATAAACGTCGACGGTGACCACTGCCGTCCCGTGTCGAGTTACGAGCGCTGCTGAGCTCATGCAGTTAGCAGATTTTGAGTTTGAGAAAGCGACTTACTTCCTTTCTCTTTTCAAAATTTCGACTCAATCATTTCCGCATTTGCACACACGCAAGCAACGTACGTACTCGTAAATCAAGAACAAATGCGAAATGCTGCGAGCAAATGGCAATCTGTTTAGCAAAAACCAAACTACTTTGAGAATTTAGAAATAAAATATTTTTAAAACGCAGCTTGGCAATTCCCCAGGTGTTGCCTGTTTCAGTAAGAAATTTTATCTTTATCATCAAACTCAAGCGCTTTCGCTCTGACGACCGAGCATGCAATTTTATGGCCGTAAACGCTCAGGTTCGGCTCGGCTCTGATATTATGAACGAGTATAAAGTTAATTCAGTTTTTAAGCGATGTCAACAGAATTTCTTCAACTCTCACCGAGTGCCACGACCAAATCGAACAGATCAGACGGGCCTTTGTTGTTGAGTGCGTCAATTGCCTCGGCGACTTCCAGCGCATTCCCCACCGCTCTCCCGAGAGGCGAGTCCATGCTCGTCATGACTCCGGTGACTCTCATCCCGAAAGAATTCCCAGTGCGGACCTGCAAATGAAGGCAAAGCAAAGTAAATGGAATTCAATCCCGTGGGGATAAATATTAACTCGCGAATCGGGATCGTCGGTTTTTTCCTGAGATTAATTTTCCTTCTGCGTATTTACTGTGTCAGGCATGAAAAACACAGCGAAAATGTCAAAACTATTTTGTGCTGTCGCTGGAATTTTCCCTCTAGACGCCTCAAATTAATGGAAACTTACGAAATAAATACGAAATACGCAATAAACATGTTCGGAAAACTAAATGGATAAATTGGAAACTCCAAAATTCCACCTCACCGTCATGCTAGCATGATTAAAGAAATCAAAGAATTTCTATTTTCTCATACGCACCAAATTCTCGGCTAATGACTTGGCTTTCTTGAAGTCCTTCATCAAAGCGCCAGAACCCACTTTGACATCCAAAACGAGAGCGTCAAGATTTTCCGCCGCTTTCTTCGAGATGATGGATGCTGGAAACGAGAAAGAAATTATGAACCAGGAAACTACACGTCCGGAAACTGCCTTCGCGCAAGCCACATCGCCAGGCACACCGGTCGAATCGGGTACGGAGGAAAAGAATCAGAAAGTAAAAAAGTGGGACAGCAAATCGCGAATCGCAAATTACAAATTGCATTATGAAAGACAGTTAAGAAAGTAAAAAGCAAATTTGAAGCGGAGTTTTTCTTTTGCAAATTAAAGTGCCTGTTTACGGCCTGCCGTATTAATAATTCCATTTGGGACACAAAATGAGATCAAAGTTTCCCAAGATTAGAAAAGCACAATTACAAACAAGCTGCTTGAATTAGTAATGCGCCTGGGAAAAGTTTACAGGCTACGTGAAACATGAAAAGGGCCGCGTTCGGCGTGCGTACCAACGATGAGATTCTCGTAGTCGACTGTCGCCGTCGTATCGCGAATCGAGTACAGAATTTTGTCGGCGGGAACCAAATCGCTCGTTTGGCCAACGATGACGCAGCCGACATCCTGCAGCACGGCGTACATTTTCTCGCTCGACAGCGACACGCTGAACTGTGGGATGGACTCAAGCTTGTCGAGCGTGCCTCCAGTGACGTCCAGTCCACGACCGGAGACCATCGGCACTCGAAGGCCGCAGGCGGCCAGGGCGGGTGCCAGCACGAGTGAGGTCTGTATGACAGGGAAATGACAGTTAAAACAAAACTTTGTCCATTAGGCACATTGCTGGTCATTTAATGTGTTGGCGTGTGATTGTAATGGATTCTAAGAAGCCATCGCCTACGCCTCCTCAACCGTCATACCTTGTCTCCAATTCCGCCCGTGCTGTGCTTGTCCACAACCGTTCCCTTCCAGGACGAGGGCCATTTAAAATTGTACCCTGAAACGCAAGTAAACAAAGCGTGGTTAAGGCATTTATTTACCAGTTTACGTATCTGCGCGGAGGTGAGTGTGACAACTCACCGGAATAAGTCATCGCCTTTGTTAAAGCTGTCGTTTCGGACGCGGTGAGCCCATTCAGAAAGACGGCCATCAGAAAAGCACCTGAAAGTAATGATCAAGACTTTCAATACAATAGCGGCAGCTGCGGCCTTAAATTCATTATCACATCACATCAACATCTCCTGGCAACTGAAATGGCGAATTGCGCAGAGTCGTAATTACTTGGCATTTGCTTTCGCCTCGCTTAAGACACTTTTCACGTGAAAAAAAAGCCACGACCTTTCAACGAAACGTATAAGCGTGGGATTAGGAAACCGCACCACGCCGCGATGCCACTGTATAAAGAGGCGTGATAAGCGCAAAAATGATCTTTTCTTCGTGATTAACTATTAACATCCTCGAAAATAGAAAACATTTTTTTTGACGCTGCATAAAGCATTTTCCATGTACATTCTGTACATTTTCTGTGTATTTCACAGAGAGAATCAGAAATGAGAGACTGGCTAAAACTGATCTCGACTCGTCGTCTTGTTTTCGCTATGAATTTATTATTGCGCACAAGAATTCTTACACTTCCCTCGAGGATTGCGTCAAATAAATTTTGTATGAGTGCGTCTTTTGGGAGCTTTAAAGGACCAGAGCTGCAGGCGTTTGTTTAAGACGAATTTAGATTTTTAATGTGAAATGGCAAGGCAAATAGCAACTTGCGGATGCCTTCCGGACAGAAGCAGAAAAGAAACGGGACAGAATTGCAGTGAGGATCGATTGCTGTTTACTTTTACTTTCTACGGCTGGGACGCATGAAATTCGATACGTCGCGTCGCTCGTCGTTTCTCGCATTCGAAGCCGGCAGTCTGCTAAGAAAAAGAGCACAAGTGAAAAGACTTGCAGACGAACTGTCGCAATCTGCCATCTAAAGACTGAAGAAATGCATTTTAATGAACAAGTTTCTGCTTGAGGAGCTCGCTCAGGAATTTGCTTTACTTTGTCTTGTCTGCCCTCCCTCGAGTCTTCAATTTGCTGGATTATACTTTGTAAATTCCTTCCTCTGCTCATTTCAATCACCACAGGCTGGCTGTGTTGAGGTTTTATCTTATTGCACGCTTTGATTCATGGTTTGAGTAATTTGATCTCGTCTTACCGACTTGTGCTTCATGCACGAGCTCGGCCTCTTCACCGCCACCGCCGTGACCACCGTCGCCATCGCCATTCGATTTCGAACAACTCAATTTCGAGATGAAGCTCTTTATTTGGCTCTCGGTGAGCTCTCTCTTGTCTCGTTTCGCTCGAATGACATCAATTACCGAGTATTCGTATTCATCTTCGACTCCGCTCGGCATTCTGCAATCTGCAAATTCTACTGGTCGCTCGCACTGAAACTCACTCACTTCTGTGATTTCTGTGAAAAATTTACAACATTCAAAGATGAAAGCTCAAAGCACTCAATCACTTTTGTATTTTTCTCGTCGAACTGCGCCAAAATGTCAATCGCGTAGCGGCCCAGCCGAAGTCGTGAACGCACTGTCGCGTGAGGCGTGAAGGAGACGAGCAATTCAACGAAATCAAGCTGAGTACAAATATTCTTCAGATAAATTCTAAGCGCCACTGCACTGTTTAAATGCTGTTATGTCAAGTCAAAGGTGATCAAAATTTTCATTTATAAACAATGCGCATTAGCTTTAGCTCGCGTACTTGCATTAAGGATAAATATCTTGCACGAGTAACAAGACGTATCGTCCGTCCCGTCCCACATGGCCATGATTATGGCATTTAAATCAGTTGCTTCAATGTAAATGCAAATGCTATCACCAGAGCACTAGAAACTAGGTCTTGCAGGTGCTTCATTACTTCGTGTCCTTATCGGAGTGCCTACTGCCCTTCCGCCCTCATTCGGAGTTACATACGATACGGAGACGTGAGCCGCGTTTATCTGTCTTTGCGTCAGCACCTGCTCGTACAACTTGGGCGACCTCTCAGATAACCCTTGGCCCGACCGACCTTTGAATCAGTGATGCTCATTATGCTCGAATATCAGCACTTTCGTGCTCACCCAATTTCCAATTCCGACGCAACACAATCGCAGTCGCCGTTGCAGTCAAGCCCAGGAGCTCAGAGCTCAAAGTTCAAGGCATTCATTGCGAAACGAACGAAACGCGACGGATTTGTATTCGGACGACGATCTCTAAAGCCTGACATAATATCTGCGGTAGCTACGCCACTTTTTCCATAATTAAAGCACCCGTCTCTTTTGCGTATGTTTGCTTTGGCCCATTTTCATGAACTGAAAGCTATAAATCTGCACCTGAGAAGGAAGGAGCTGAAAAGGACATTTTAAACGCTGTTCTTGTAATTAAGTCGATGGATTGATTATCGTTTTTGTTTCGACTTGATTGGACTCGGAGAGTTTTATTTGCACATCGCATCGTGGAGATCAACGGACGCCCACGAACCAACGAGCTACGACTACGATCAAGCGTTAACTTGATACGCAAAGTAAACATGGTTAATGAGCCGAAATTGTTGCCTTTTGTTTTCCTAAATTACCATGACTACTTTATGCATCAAACCGCATTCGCATTCACATTTGAATTCTCACGACAGGCAACATAGCTGGGAAGTTTTAGCAGGAGCCAGTTATGGATTGTGGGAACTTTTTCATAAATCCACGAAAGACTGAAGATACCTATTCCAGTTCCAGCGTACACGTACGCGTACTCAGCACCGAGCATGGTTGATGGTTCTTGCTTCTGGCGAGTGCGCGGAAGCACGGATCAGCATTATTGAACGGGAGTCAGCCGTTTTTCCGTTTTGCAGTCGTGTCGTCTTGGTGTTGGATCTTTTATTAACCATAACCATAATGCATCAGCTCTTTTGACCTGGCCTGGTTATTCAGTATTCGTGTCTATTAAGTGTGCATGGGCACATCAAATTTCACGCTAAAATCGACAGCAATTCCTCATTAACTGCGGCCCGGCTTCATTAAAACTGCCCCACAGCGGCAGGGCACGCAGTAAGAAGGGCAAGACAATCGACGACTTGACTCGGCGCCGGTTTCGTGCCGTTTTGCCGCTGCCGTGCTTAGTGAATTGAGTTTGATGACATAATTAGCGGCAGCCGCAGCGGTGTTTCTTGTGCTACGATCGACCACGCGTCTTTGCCGTGCCGTGCCGTGAGTGGCCTGATCTACTAACGAGGTTATTGAATTAGTATTAGCATTAACAACGCCTGGTTGGTTGTGGTGGTTTACTCTTTTACTACTCCAAGACAAAATTGTGACTGTGGCAGTGGCTGTGTGACTTCTGTGACTCGACTCGACTCACAACAGACTCAACTCATTTCATTCAACTACACATCTCGTGCACTTCCATTCATCCAGCGAGTAAGGTGACTCTAACTGGGCTCACTGGACCATTGTAGGGCACGATTTGAGCTGAGTCGTTGAATCGAGTCGAGTTGAGGCTTGAATAACTGAATTCGGTCTGTCGGTGATTCGGATTTCGCATTTCAGTGTTGTTACAGTCGACGGTCCAGTTGACTGTTTTGTATTTGCACTGCAATAAATTACAAGTTTGCCACTGAATTCAAATTGTGAAGTGTGAAGACGTTTCATTCTTCCCTACTCCAGGAAAGAATTTTCGTTTTGCATTTGAAGCTCAGTTAGACTTGTCAGACTTGATTCGAATAATTTCGTTTTCACTCTCGAATTTCGATTTCTTGTCAGCGTCAGTGAGTCAAAGAATTACTACTTCGTCAGAAGATAAGAAGACTGGTGATTCCTGCGTCGAACTCATCGAAGATGGAAGAAGACTTCGTCTCCACAATCGCCAAGTACCTCGGTGCTAACGGTGCTTCTCTTCGTCTGCTGCTCTCTCTTCTAATGTGCTACCCGAGTGCCGGATTCCATCGTCGGGTCCTGTACCGGAAATCTCCTGTTCTACAACACCTGTACTTTATCGCATTCGGATCCTTCCTGGGCTACTTCAACTTTGGTGGAGAATTGGTTCATGGGTACCTGTGCATCCTCTGCCACTACCTCGCCATCCTGCTCCTTGGATCCTCGCTCACCTCCGTCCTCTTCACCTTCACGTTCCAACTGTCCTACCTCCTGACAGTGTACTACTACGCCGAAACTGACATTAATGGCCTCACATGGGCAATGCCTCACTGCGTGCTCACTCTTCGTGTGATTGGCCAGGCGTTTGATCTTTATGACGGCACCAAGAACCCCGATGAACTGTCCAAAGATCAAAAGCAACAGGCGTTGAAGGCAAGGCCCAGCATCCTGGCTCTCGCTGGCCACGTCTTTTATCCTGGCAGCTTCATGATCGGTCCACAGTTCCCGCTCAAACGCTACCTCGACTTTGTGGGTGGTCAATTCTCGAAGGAGGGCTCACTTCCTCCGAAAAGTGTTGCCCCAGGACTCAAACGACTCCTGGTTGGCATGATCTACATCGCAGTCTACCAAATTGGATCTCAGGTGGTGAATAACGAGTACATGCTCAGCCCGCAATTCAGAAGTCTTCCCTTCTGGCAACGAATGTTTGTCCTTGGAATCTACGGTAAGTTGATCTCCTCGTACTGTCTTAATTGACTTCCTAATTACGTTGCTGAGTGATTGGTCCACAATACTTTGATTAATTTGCTATTCGCAGGTAAAATTACGCTGTACAAGTACGTGAGCGTCTGGATTGTGGCCGAAGGCTCCTGTATCTTGGCTGGCATCTCGTACAACGGGCAGAACGCACTAGGCAGAGACCTGTGGGATGGCTGTGAAAACGTCAATATCGTAACATTCGAAAAGGCGTACAAATTCTCGCATCTGATTGCTTCGTTCAACAAATGCACGAATCTTTGGATAAGTCAATACGTGTTCAAGAGACTCAAGTTTGTTGGAAATCGATACGTGTCACAAGGCGCAGCTCTACTCTTTCTCGCAGTGTGGCACGGACTGCACTCGGGCTACTATATCTGCTTCTTCATGGAGTTTCTCGTCATGGGCATGGAGAAGGACCTGGACGGCGCACTCTCACGCAACCCCAAAGTACAAAAGTGGCACAACTCCCGACTCGGATTCTGGCTCGACGTCGTCGTCCTCAAGCTGCTCGTCACCATCTTCTTTGGATTCTGCATTCTCTCCTTCGGACTCCTCAAGTTTGACAGATGGTGGCCCGCGTACAAGGATCTCTACTTCGTCGGGCTCTTCATCTTTGGACTCTGGCCTCTCTATGGCCCCTTCGTTAAGGCAGTGTTTAAAGTTAAGGCTGAGAAACCCTCAAAACCTGATAAACTCAATTAATTCTAGTCTAGTCTCTAACTTTAGCTTTACCTATGACAGTTATCTGAACCACAAAGACAAAATTTTCAGTAGACTTGATATTTAATTATCGGACAAGACAACTTGCGTCCTTTAAGCAATAGCAATTAGAAAATGTCAATATCATAAACATCATAAATGTGCACGAAATATTTTGAGAACTCAATAAAAGTGATAATATAATGTGGATGTGAATGCTGTATGGTCGTACATTCATGCTGTTGTTGAATAGGAAGCCATGAAAGGTCAATCTTTTATTTTCACGTTTCTTTTATTCACACTTTAGCATGCACAGCTTAGCTTACCTTAGATTTAGTATGGTTTTGGATACGAAACATATAATTTGAATACGAATGATATCCCAAAGTTATATCATCACAACGGTTTTGGACTTTCTTACGCCGCCTCATATATCCTTAACACTTAATTACAATTACGCCAGCTTCCGACTGACAGGTTCTTTGTTGACCTGATTTTCTCATAGTTTCAAAATCAGGATTTTCTAGCTTCCGTGGTACAAAGGAGGTGGACAAATTTACAATCACATTTAACATTGATCACGATCAAGTACAATAAATGTACAAAGCACGGGTAATCTCCACAATTTGTGCATGTTGCATGTTGCACGTTGCATGTTGCAGTTTTTCAAGAAAAAGGGCTGTAAAAATCACAAAATAGGTAGACAGACTCCTGGAAGCTTGGTCTGGACATCAAAATATACACTCAATCGATCTGGAAACAACGACTTGCATTTACATATACAATTTTACGGCATTCGTATTATTATGCAAGCGGCAAATGGATGATTTAATTACATTCAACTCAAAAGGAAAGTTAATGGAGTTCCTCAGACAAGCATCGAGTTTCTTCGCCGCATCCTTTCAATCAGTTTTCAATTTGAGAGAGTGATCAGGCTAGGGCAGACCAGGCCGAGCCCCGAGGGAGTCTTACATTAATTAAGATAATGAACGGTTGCGGTGTGACACATGCAACATGAGAATGTACTCGTCAATACGCTCGCTCAAGCAGTGTAATGCAAATAATCACTAATGTAGAGTTTCCGAATTCCGAAAAAGTTACTTTGGACTGGAGCCTCCAGCGTTTTGAATATGGTTAGTTTACACCGCCGTGGTTCGAATGGTTGACGACGAGGAGTGGCGCATGGAGGTGGTGGGGCTGGGGCTGTAGCGGTGCGGGTCTGACGACGGCGTCTGCTGCGCCGGAGGTGTCACGGCCCCAGCACCGTTGAGGTTCTCGTCCGACGAGCTGTAGCTGTGATGTGACGATTCGGGAGTCATCAGAATCCGTGGCGTCGTGAATAAACTGTTTCTTCGAGCAGACGTGGAGACGACGGACAGGGCTCGCTTTCTCGGCTTTCGGAATTCTTCTTCCATCTCCTCGTCCTGCAGAGCACAACAAAACACATGACATGATGACATTTACGATTTAAACGTGCGAAATATTCGTGCTGCGAGGAAGTTCTAATGGGCAGGCAAAATGAAGAATCACACTTTTGAACCGCCGGAGCGACTTTCTTATTGTCATTGCTGTTTCATTTTGACTGCTTTCACTTGACACGGACACGGCAAAACTTTCTTGTGACGCGACGGTAATAAACAGGCGGAAAAAGTACGTACGAAGGGGACAAATGGATTGTCAGGACTAACAAAAGTTCTAAAAGTTGCGAGACAAAATGAACAAAAAGTCTGGAATGGGCCGGCTCTTTCCAAATGAGAAAGCGAGAAGGGCCAAAGGTCAAAGGCGAGGCCGAACGTGTGCTGCGTGTTGTTTTGTTCTGCTTCACGTGCTGCCACAATTTATCTTATTTATGCCTCAATTCGGCTGGAAGAAACAGCGGATAACGCATAAAAGCGCAGAGCTCGCGCAAGTGACAAAGATCGGTTACGAAAGGCGAACGCGAAAGTAAAAGTGAAAGTATGCATTTACAGAAATGCAAATGGAAAATCAACACACAAAAGCTTAGCAATGCACTTCGAGTTCAAAGAGATTCAAGTTCATTGTAATGAGCTTGTTGAGATTTGCATTTTTCGTAAACATGAATGCATGTATTGAGGAGCTCGAATGACATGGAATGCTTGCTTTTTAAGTGGCGATGAAGAGACAACGCTTCTTTCCTTCCTGACAGCTTTCGAGATTACAAAAATGCGCTCGAGAGTCGAGACGACGATGACAGTCGCAAGTGACGAGAGGAGATAAAATCGTAGAACGCGACTGTATTACGTAAAGCAACGCAACGCAGAGATGAACGCCATGCCAAGAATGGAAAATGGCTCTATTTCAGCTGCAATCTGTTTATGCTCAATTGGGGATACATTAAACGATAAGCTTGGTGCATTTCTGCTGCTGATCTGGGAGATTGGAGATTATAATCTCTAATCGTCAACCCATTTCATTATTATTGCTCGAGACTGTCAGAATCGGAAGCAACGCACGCGTAAAGCGTAATGTGCAATCGCTAAATTCGCTTTTCTTCAACTTCCGAATTTCATTTATCACTTTACTCATGCAAGATTAGCGAGCCGTGGTCTCGAAATGCAGATTCTGATCTTGGCGTGGAGAGATGTAGGAAGGAAGGAAGACTTGATTGATGACGACGACGATGGTTGAGACGCGCTCCGCAGTAGTCGTGTTTGTGCAATTTCATGCGTTATTTGCTCGCATAATGGAAAACTGAAACTTCGCATCTGAATTTAATGCAATTACCTCGAATGAGATGGTGACACCCTCGACAATGGACGTTCTGCGCCGGAGTTCGCCCATGAGCTCGGTGAACTCGGTCTTGAGCGTCTTGAGCCGACTGCGGAGTTCCAACTGCCCCGAAGGCTCACCTGCGAGCAGCCTGCCCACGCCGCTCTCCTCGTCCTCACCTGAGATTGAGTACACAAACGGTTCTTGATGGTCCAATTTGTGAGAGAGTTCTTGAAGTTCTTCTTGAACTACTTGAAGCTGGAAGTGAATCTGCGAAAAAGAAGCATAGAAAATAAAGTTAACACTTTGTTGCTTCTCCTCCTGCCTGCCCTTTGTTGGCACTCGTAAATAATGTGATCCGAGAGTCTAAGATGATGAGAGTGAGTCGTCTTTCCACCTAATTGCGTCGCCTGAAGTGGTTTCACAGAATTTAAAAGCGGCAGCAACGTGAAAAGGTGAGCGGGAAAACGAGAGCCGAATGAGAATCGACACGACTAGAAGTTTAAATGAGGCACTCTCGGTAATAACTTCGGATTTCGGCGAAGAAGAAGAAGTCTGCCAAGAATGGTGATCACTTCAGTCACTTGCCTGTTTCGTGGGCGGCTTGGTGATTTCTGTGTTGATGGTTGACGCGTTCCGTGCAGAACGTCGACTTTCTCCAGGGACACGACGATGCGATAATTGTTTCGACAATTGGTCAACCTGAAAACGACAAACGAAGAGAAAGCAAACATCAGACCGAATCGATCCAACCACGAAGCGCCCAAGCAAAGCCCGTCATTTAATTTTCTAAGACCAAGACCGTTGAATTGCATTGTATCGCAAACCACAAGGCAAATGAACAAATCCTTAACGGCAGCATCTCAACTTGATACGTATTTCTTGTTCCAGTTCCCCGGCCCGACCTTCTCCGGGACTGCTGTGAGAACGTGGTTATAGTCAGTCGATCGTTCTATCATTATTCCTCGTCTCACAATACCGCTAAGCCTATTTCGTTTGATGCCTTTGTGCATTGATGCTGTGCTCCAGACTACAAACAGACAGAGCAGCGCGCACTTCATCAATTTATATTAGACTTCTGTGAGATCTGAAACATAATTCCCATCTCTCATATTATAATCTTCGGAACGAGCAGAAATATGCATTGCATGGTTTTGGAGAAGCGGAAGCAGTTCACTTCTTCATTGCATTGCTTTCTCCGTCCTAATACGTATCTCCATTGTGTTAAGAATTGAATACGCAGAGGCTATTATTTCGTAGTGCTGTGCAGGAAGACTCAGACGAAGATCGGAATTAGCATTAAAAGAAGAAAGCAGAGTCACTATAAAGAAATATTCGATTCTCGTGCTCGCGTATTCGTATTCATTTCGAGTGTGCGGATTATTGTCTGCTCAGCATAAAAAATGAAAGAGAAAAGAAGTCTAGCAATTGAGTTGCAAATTTGTATTGATGCAAGAATTCGGCGCGTGCGCGTATTTTTATTTATGATTACTGGTATTTATGTCGTGCGACTGAGAAACGATGTTCATTGACGCATGAAGCAAGCAAGCAAGCGAACGAATGAACGAACGCTGTGGGAAAGGATCATTAAATCAAGACGAAGAAAGCTACACAGAAAGGAAACGTAACGTATATTGGAGAAAAGTGAGATCCAGCAACTTACTTGTTGAGACATTCCTGTGAGAAGACTTTGGCAAAAGTTTGGCATTGATCTATGAGAGACGACTGTAACATGGACTTGATCAGAGTACGTGAACACGGTGATGGCCACGCGAATTTTGCCCGATGGCGGATAAATTGGGTAGACACCTTTGAGAGGGAACCCACCGACCATGACAGTCGATGCGGGACCGGCCAAATTGCAGAATTGGAGCGACGCCTGAAAAGAATACAAATAATGGACTGTAGAAGACTTTCTCCTGCGACAATTTAGTTGCATCGCGTACACGCGGGACAGCCACACGTGCGTCATTCGGCCACGCGCGAAAGCGAAATTTCCATCTGGCACATAAATAAAGGAGATGTTAAGGCACGGTGTTGAGAGTTCATTCTATTCTATTTCTTCATGCCTTTACATGTAAGTTTATGTCTAACTTTGATCCTCGATAACTTCCCAAATCAGTGTTCCAAAGCTTAGATTAGTGTTTCATTTTGTTCGCCTGTTCATTATTGTCTTTTTAAATCATCCAAAGTTGTGGCTCCTGGACACTGATTTGACCTGCATGTAATGGTTTTACGGAAACGTGTAGTCCCCACATCTCCATACATTCGTAAGTCCCCATATGCTGTGTGCCCTTTGTCTCAAATTCCTCAGTCCTTAGTGTTACGGTATTTTCTCATCTCATGTCTCCATACGCCACTATGTTCCTCCAATATCTCCACTCATTTTGTCTCAAGTTTCAAGTTGCACGTTTCTTTGACATTTCTGAATGCTGCTGGTTTACATTCTGACTAATTAGTGTTTTTTGTCCTTGTGACTGATTCTAATCTTTTTAATTTCTTTGACTGAATTACCATTTTATCATTCTGTCCCATTTTATTTTTGTGTCCAGTACCTATATCCTGGTTCTATTTTCATCCTTTCGGATTTCGAGACTAGGTTAAGAAACCTAGTGAACATGTAACTCTGTGTCTAAGTTTATCCTCTTGAAAGTGTGTAGTCTGAGGACCAGCTAAGGATTATGCAATTCATTTGTCATGCTTTGTTTATGTCTG
This sequence comes from Mesaphorura yosii, assembly GCA_009869945.1. Classification (NCBI taxonomy): domain Eukaryota; kingdom Metazoa; phylum Arthropoda; class Collembola; order Poduromorpha; family Tullbergiidae; genus Mesaphorura; species Mesaphorura yosii. The sequence continues at coordinate 15,607 of WIXG01000286.1, read as the reverse complement.
AAATTGTGAACTCACTGAAAGATTATATAAGGACGATCGACATCCTTTTCAAAAAGATTCTTGACTCATACTGATTCAACTTTCTGTCAATAAACATTTAAAATTCACTCGTGAGCGTCTCCCGTCGTTACGGCTTCTCATTTCTTTATTGTTCGTGGTAAGTTGAGATTCGAGAAGTCGGATTGTTGTCCGATGTCAGTCAGAAGTCATTCTGCATCCTGCTCTTCGCATCGGCGAGGAGGGGGTCAATTGAGACTACTGTCAGTGCGTGGAATCTGTGCAGTCGGCTATTGAGCGGCCACTCCAGATTCCAGCACAGGGGATTCCAGTTTGTCAGCTCGGAGATCTACCCGTAAGGGGTCAGGCGAGGTCGGGTAACCCACTGGAATTTACAACTCCAGTGCCGACTTGTCCATCAACCTACAAGAGATAATTGGTTCAAAACCGCCAATTTATCCAAATCCAACCCATTATACGAGATTATGGAAATCCGCCAATTAATTTTAATTGCCATATTATGGCGAGTGCTCTCTGCCTTGTGCTTTGTACTTCGCGTGGATTCTTGATGCTCACATTTCCGTGAATTCAAATACAAGAAATCCCTTCGGATTAATCCGGGCTCTGCACTCAAAGTGCAAGCCGGAATTTATTAAACTCATTTTCGCTTGGCTTGATTGCAGCGCCGCGCATTGATGAATGTGACCGAAAGCGTTGTTTCGAAGCAATCTGCTGCTGCTATAAGACTGCTTAAAGCCTAGGCTCATGGCGCTCAATACGTGAGCGTGACAACGCGTAGAACTTTAACTAAGAAACTAAGTCACGACTAATTAATTCAGCAACTTGTCTCGCGGAGCTTAAAGTTATGAGATTGCCAAGAAGTTCTTAATTGAGAGGATCTGCGAGTTGGAGTTTGCAAACTTCCCGAGTCGTCACTCGATTTTCCTTTGCAATAAGAATTCTGTATTTACAATTTACGCAATTTATTTACGCATTCTGTATGCTGTACTTTATGGACGTTAAAATGTGCAGTGCTTGCTTGTTCTCCGAAATTGCTTTGCAAGTCATGAATCTGCTTTATGAGACCGCAAAGCAGCTGGAAAATTTCTGTCCCGCTCACCGTTACGACCAATTTTATGTCTACCTGCCGAAAGCACATTAGATTTCAATTAGCATTTAATGTGAAGGTGGTCGCAAGCTAGAAACCAACAACGAAGAACGAAAACTGCGTCGTGGCTGCCCGCCCGGCCTGCCACGCCACGCCTGAAGAGAAACAAAAGCATTCTTGCTCGATTGAGCTTAATGCTTAATGCATAATAAAATTTAGCCCAGCTTGAGAAAACGAGCTTCGGTGGTCACGCGCCACACGGGTTGAATATTAATATTTCACAGCATTTACATTTTAAAGCGACGTTTATGACGGCTGGGCTGCAAGCTTACCTTGTCCGTGATGTTGTTGAGCGCGAGAGCGCCGAGCTTCTGCGGAAGAATATTAATCAGCACCGACGTCGCGCCGTAGGCCACGACGGGATCGGCCGACGCCTTCACTTCGTCCAGCCTCTGCCGAGTTACCCAGAGCCGCGGGATGGACGCCTCGACCCCGGACGGAATCGCGGCCAGAATGGAAGCGACTTTGCACCCGAGCCTCTTGCTTACTTTGGGAGCTGAAATATCGTTGCGGAGATCAACCGGAATCACAACCTGCAACAACAAAGTTAATGGTCGAGCCGTAAACAGGCAGCCTGTTAAGCGTGTGCTGCCGGAAAGTCAAGATTCTGATTCTGAAAAGAATAAATCTTGGCAGGCAGGCCAGCCGACCAAATTTATTCCGGTTTAGCTCCTCCTAAATCTTGGACTGACACTTTAATACCGAAAGTAAACAAACGTGCGCTTCAAAAATGAGTTGGCGTTATCACCAATCTGCGTGGTTTGCTTTGCGTACCTTTACGTCGCCTGGAAAAGCGATCCCCTGCTTCTGGAGGTACTTTCGCACGCTGCCTGCCGCCGCCGAGAGGAGCACGTCGTTAAAGGAACTTCGCATGATTTGTTTGATTCTCGCGATCTTTGGCACTGTGAGAGACGCCGACCAACCGACTTTCCAGAGGCCAGGTGAGGCCGTGGCGCCGGCGGAGCAGTCGTTCTGTGCCTTCTTTTTGCTCGGGACGGAAGCAGACGCCGAAGAAGGCTCACTAACGCTGGATAGCTGCTGCGTCGGTTCCTCCAGATGTCTGCACCCTTTCGTGGCCTGGTCCTTTTCTCCAGCGCCCCGCTTTGCCTGCTGATTATTCTCAGCCGACGTTATCCCCGATGAAGACCTCGACCCCGCGCGCGCTCTCGTTTCGTCCGTGGTCGTGATTTTTGTGCTGTGATCATGGCCATGGCCGTCTTTGAAATCGTTTCGATTCTCCCGCCTTCTTTGTTGACGGTACCTTTTGGACCGGTCGTTCTGCGTCAGGAGCGTCATATTCTGCTGCTTTGACGGTGCACTCGGAGGTCTGCTCGAAGACGTGCTCGTGGCCGTGCCGGCGCCCGAAATCGAGTCTCTCCACGCACGCATGCGACTGATGCTGAGCGCAATGGAGGAAGCTGAAGCTGAGGACGTCGAATTATTCTTGGCTTTGGCTTTATGAGTGCTGGCGGCCGCGGAGCCGTACAGAGGCCGAGAGAAGAAGTTTCGATCCCTCGTCGTCATGCAGAACCATAGAAAGAGAGTCAGCGGCCCGACGATGAGTGAACGAAGCACGTTGAATCCGCAGGAAAGACTTGCAAAGTTTGGTCTTTGTGGAATGTGCAACTGCTGCTGGTCGGCGAGCGAGTGCAGCAGAATTCGCACGAGCGTCATGCCGTCTGCGAGGCACTGATGCACTCGGACGATGGCCAGCGTGTCGCGCTGGCTCCCATAACACGGAAACAAGTGGATTTCCCAGAGTGGTTTGTCATCCGGAAGACTTTGGGTCAGGAGTGCGCCGAGGTGCTGCTGGATTTGAGCTTCGGTTTTCATACTCACGGGACCGTAGAAGACATGGTTGGCAATCTCAAACTTGGAGTCCGGTTCCCAACGATGTCCGCCGAGGACCGGAACCAATTTCTCCATCAGACGCGGGTACGCGATCTCCCCGTCAATCGTCTCCGATTCGAGCACGCGGCTCTGAATGAAGTTCCGCAGTGCGCTGAGCTCCATGCAACCCTCAAAGATCAAAACTGTATGAAGAATGGACTGACATTTCTTCGGACTCCGCTCGCCCAACCACCGAACGTCGTTCGCAAATGCCAACCTGTAAAGGTACATAAACACACAAGTCATTTAGTGAAAAACGGCCATGCAAGCTAACACACAGAATCTTAAGCTGAATGGAGTCGTCGTCGAATGAAATTGCAATGCAAAATTCCAGCCAGCCACTCATTTTTGTTTATCAAACTCACATTTTCCTTCCCGTTTTTATTTTTACTTCTGGTTGGGAAAACAATCACGTTCGCTCCACTAAAAGAGTACGACCGATGAAATTCGTCGTGGTTTATTGTGAGCGGCAGGCGCAGGTGAGTGAGTTCGAGACTCAGGAAATGAAATCTGAAATATTCCATTACGTTCGAGCGAACCTCCAGCACTCAGCTCTCAGAGACTAATCAATACATTATTTGTAGTTTGCAGTATGTGTGATACTTTTCCCATTTCGTCTTCGTCTGCCTCGCAGAAACAAAGAATAAACGCGGTCCAATCGGGACAAATGCGCGTTTGAAAGGAAAATCTTCGCTTTTGCTTACCTATCACGTGGGAAAATGTAAGGTACACTCGTAGCCGACGCAGGGAAACTTCTGTTTGCGCAGAGAAAGCGAAAGTAGTTGAAGCAGCCTTCGATGATCACAGAGAGGTATCTGACGAGAACGGCGAGCGCGAGCAGCGTCCCCGCAATGAATAACACAGGAATTCCAATTACGAAAGCCACAGCGACTGCGAGCAGGGTGATGACGAGACCAGCGAAAATATTTTCCTCGAGTGGATGCTGGAGCGGTTTGAGCGCCGCATTTTTAAAGTACGGACTCAGATTTCGCTGCTGGCAATGCAGCAGCTTCTTTCGGCGCCGGGAGCTCGTCCGGCGACTGCTGGCCTTTTCGTGGTGGTGGCTCTTTTTGCTTTTGGACTTCTTCTCCTTCTCCCGCCTGCCCTTCGCTGCTGCTACTGGCGCGGCCCGCGCTGGGGTCGGCGACTCTCGGCGCCTCGCCTCATCCTTCGTACTCTTCACCGCGCCCGAGCCTTTTTCACGGGAAATGATCACTTTCACGCTTGAAGCAGGCGTCGTCAGCGGCTGCGTGCACGAGTCATGGTCGCCGTCACCGTCATCCTCGCCAACGCCTGCCCCTGCGCCTGCGTGTGCCTCGCCGCTCAGCATTTCTTCCTCGGCATTGTGGGTTCCACCTGCGGACAGAAAGTGAAAAATAACAAACCTCCAGTAACCTGCGACATGCCAAAGTCTCGGGGAATCAGAATCAACCTGCATTCCTGCTCTTGCTTTTGTGCATCTCGTGTAATTAACGCCACGCCAGATTTGCTGGCCGAGCAGCGAATAATGCAAATAGAAGCTGAGTCGACGCTGCTGGCTAAACGAGACTCAGATTCCAGGTTGTGCACTCTAATTAATGGAGCTCGTAGAAGGGATAAAATCAATACGGCTCGTGTAAGTTACATCCGCCGCGTGTTTTTCGAAATGTTTATTATTGCGCTCGAGGAAGAAGATTGGCGAAAGGCAAAGACGATGAGATACCAGAAACAAGAAACGAGGAGTTTGCACACCGGAGAAAGAAATTCGGCCGACCTTTCAGGCATGCGTTGGCGAGAGAATAATTATCTTCTGTCTGGCACACTATCGAGCATAACAATAATAGCAAGCAAATACGTAGCACATCTCTCGGCCTACTCTGCTTCTGTGCAGTAATGTGGGTAATATTTACTTTATTTCAACTCGCTCCGTGCCGTTTGCTAAATTACAAAGTAAAGTTTCCCTTTTCTCTTTTCTCGCTGCCCGTACGCGATGTGCGATTGGCGCATTATTCACGCTTGTACGCAGAGCAACACGAGCCAAGGAAGAAAAAGTGTGATTAATTTAAAAAGAAATTTGTGCTTGCTAGTTGCTATTTTGTGTATTTGCTCGGGGAGGTTCTGTGCACTAATTCCTGGCCATACTCAAATGTTTTACTGCGCACTAAAACTGCAAAGTAATGAGTAATGGTCCAGTCTGCCTGAGAAAGGCGAGAAGTCTAATTCCTCCGTAATCATCAGTGGTACAGGCCTCTCCGGCTCGATTAATCAGAACCCCGAGATTCTCTTTCTATCGCACTGCTTTAGTTTGTTTTCCGGACAACGGCAGCGTTGCGTTTCCTCAACTTCTTCCTTTCACTGAGAATCGGATAGCAGCATTCGCGTCATACGTCACAATCTCCTCATTCTAATTAAGATTGTGCCATCTAAGCAACGACCATTGGAGGCACTGCCTTCCAGCTTTACTGTAATTAATTAGCTTTTAATTGACTGCTCTTTCATGAACAGCGAAAGTTTGCAAGAAAGGTTTCAAGTTCAATCCTGCCACTTCATAAGCACGCACGCTTCCAAACCAAGTTTACGATGCCTTGACTTGACTTTGGCATTTGTCTGTTGGGATTTGATTGCGAAAGTTTGGAGAGATATTTTAAAATTTCATAACTTTGTCTTGTCTCACTGGGACTCAGAAACTCAGTCAGAAAGAGCGAACGGCGCCCGTCTTTCTTCTTTCTCATCTCACGATCGAAGGCGAGCCTGCAAATAGCAAACTCGTATCTCTCGTCGATATCATTCGATGATATCGCGTAGAGTCGCGAAGAATTTTTTAAAGCTGCAAGCTCTTCGTGTCCAGCAAGTAAATATTTTGTGCCGAGTGCTTTTGGAAGATAGTAACATCAGCATGAAAGAGCCCCGAAGTGAGCTAGCCGGACGGTGAAAATATTAGCTTTTCTCTTTGACCCCGTTACTACCGCCGTTATTGTTGTAATATTTTTCAGTCTTGATGTGAAATGTGCTGTCACCATCGAGTAAAAAGTGGAGTAAAGCCGAAAATCAATAAATACAGCCAGGCCAGATCAGAAATGACTCGAGAGCGCGCAAACCAATCTAATTTTAGTGCAGCTCATCTTATCCGTCAACTCAGACAACTCTGTAATGGAGCTTATTGCTTATTGCTAAATTTCTCCTACTGCACGAACCGGACTGGAGATCAGACAGGAATGACGACTGCTTCAAAGGTTTCAAATTAAATTCAATCAGCAGCAGAAGCCAAACGCTAAATCCTCCGTTTTTCACTGAGTGGATTTATTTCTGAACATTACCTTTCTCTTTCTTTGTTCATCGCTCGCTGCTACAGTCGGTTTCGTGTCATTGTCCTTTTCTTATGCTGTGGGTCCTCTAATTCCGCGAACGATCTCATGTCCGTGGCTCGCTTTTTCCGTGCCGTAATTAGCGTGAGACAGACTCAATGAGTTAATTCGACTTCAGTCATAAATTAAACAAAAGAAAGAAGAACTATAATCATTCCCTCGCACGACACGCCACGACACGACAGCAGCAGCAGCAACAACAAAGAGCAGTGGCGAATCTTAAATTACGAATTGCAAAAAGTGGAAGTCCAAACAGCACGACGAGCAAGAAGCAAGCTGACATGATAAATTCCAGTTTCCCACTTTCACGCACAAGCTTTTTGCTGACATGCAAAATTAAATCGAGTTCGCTTTCACTCTCACTCATCGAGCAAGCAGCAACCTGTGCGCGTGGATAAAAACGCTTGTCACCGAGTGAAAGTAAGCAGGAAAAACGAACAGAATACGAAATTACGCGCAGCGCACGCGGAGAATAGAAACATCAGTGACAACTACGACACGACGGCGCATCGCGCATCCGCTTCGAAGTGGAAACATGTGAATTCTGACGGAGATAATGCAATGCTACGCCACACGAGTGTCATGCCTGGTAAAAGAGTTTTACGAAAATAAATCTCCATTGTGATGTTGGGTCGCCGGTCATAACGGAAAAGGCAAAGCAAACATGATGCTCGAAATGTCGCAGGCGCGCGCGGAACGAGACGAGTTTATTGCTTATCCCGTTCAGCCCGCAAACTGCTGTTATTATTTTGTGTATTTTGTGCACACTCACAAACTGCAAATAAATAAAACGAGACCATCTAAATCAATACTGCACGCAGTACGAAGCAATTTAGTGCATGGAATGCGTAAAACGAATGAATTCGACGGACGGATTTTGCAAAGCGAGACGGAGTTAAACACAAACGCGACGGTAGCCTGGCACGTGCCAGATAAATTTCCGTTCCGACCTGTGCGCCGTGTCTGCTTTATTTTAAGGAAACAATAACACGGCCCAATTTAGCCAGGAAAACACGTCAAGTCCACCGTCTGTCTGCTCACGTCCATCCGTACGTGCTCTAAAGCGATGTCGGTAAAAACTTGACAAGGAAACTTATTCGATTTAAGAAAGCGAGCGGTCGAGTCTGCGTCTGGAGCCAATAAATACATTTCCATCAATATTTATAGGACCAGCTGCTAGCTACACGAGCGCAGCGAAGCACATCTTTCCCGTCTTTGCGCGAGGCTCGAAAATCTGAATTACAAATTTCCTGGTCTTAATCGAGTAAGGAATCAATTTTCTCCAAACTTCTCATGAAAGCTAATTTGCTGTAAACATTTTCTGCATTTCACGAGATACTTGCTGTGGTGCTATGCTGCTGCTGACCGGTGGAGCGGCGCGCCAGATCGATATTTCCGTTTGCATCGGACATGTACGAAAACGTGCTTGCGCGAATCCAGTTTAATTTCCGAGCGGAAACCAACACCGGCCACGAGAATGCAGCGAATTTGTGCATTCGCGACTGGATTGAAAGAGACGGACTCGAACACGACGATTCCGTTTCTCATTTCGCGAATTATGCAAAACGTTGAAGCTGCAAAAAAAAACGAGAGAAGGCACCTCAAAGTCGATGAATTCAGTGCCCCTTTCGAAATAACTGCGGAAACAGTAAAGTAATAATCTTCAGTTCAAAAGATGCATTCGCAATGCGTCGTCGCATCATCGGCTTAAAAATTCCATCAACTTTCCTGCTTTCATTTCATTCGCGTTCGTTTCTTTCAGGTGCCCTGTCAAGCCACGATTTCGTTTTAAATTACTTTTGTAGAAATCTCAGGAGAGCTCGCAGTACGGAACGTATCTTAAAAAAGAAACCAGAGTTGTTATTATTACGATTCGTGACAAATTTCCTGCCTGTTTGCCTGCAATTTTGTCCTCGGCCGATGCAAAGCAAAGCGAGCAAACCTCTCCATGATTTCAAAGGAAGCAACCAAGTGCAACAGTAGAGGAACAAACTTTTGATCTTATCTAATACTCCGGAAACAAAATCATTGCAATTCCTTCAATCTCACCACATCCGATGACACGAATCCGCGCCCGCCTGCCACAGCTTGCAAACCCTTCGTTAGAGTTCAGGAAGTTTGCGTCCGAGCAACTGCGCCGTGAAAAATTCCGAATACGTAAGCTGAGAATTGCCTATAAAATAAATTGCGTGCCATTCCACTCGGATGCACCGCGGCCGAAAGTGGCCAGCCTGGCTCTCTGGTGCGACATTTTGTTTTCTGGTTGAGCAAACTTGCGAGCTGTGATTTGCGAACTGCGGCTTACAGAATATGAAAAATATGTGCAACCTATGTTTTCCATTCCGTGGAAAGTATTTCTGTGAGTAATGATCGAGATTCTGATCTGTCTTGATCAAGATTCACTACAACAGCAGCAGCTTTCAAAGATGAATTTCAAGGTCTTTACCTGCGCGGGCGGGCACAACAACAATTCACGGGTCTTCAGAAAGAACATGCAATGATGCTCATGCTAGAAATTTCTACTTTTACTCGACGTGAAGTGAAGTGCGTGAAGTACCGGGCTCGAATTACTCGATTTGGTTACTACGTTATTGCCATTATATCTTCGATCGTGTTTTTCTATGCTGTGGCTGTGGCCCAACATTTTATTTTCACGCCGTGCTTTGTTTTCTGCTTTCCGCCGTTGATTTCTTTTCTTCTTCTGCCAGTACATGGTACCATTTTTATTTGCTATTTGTCAGGATTGTCAATTTCGCCACTCTCTCGAATTTTGAACTGGCCAGTGGCTGAAATTGGCCAAAATGGACAAAATTGGCCAAAATGGCAGAAATGATACCGCAGAGTACATAATAAGCCAATAGTGTATTTGGAAAAGAAGTTAATAACAGAAGTACTTTTAAATTTTGAATCATGTATCAAACGGTAATACTTTCACCACAAGTGAGAACTATTTGTAGTTCATTTTTTAAAGATGCTGCTGCATCATTGTTGCAGGCAGGTTGAATTTAGCACAAATAGCTGCTGGCCGAACGTATTGCCTGTTCTAAACCCAGAACGAAATCAAAGTATAGTTTATTTGCGGAACACCCGTTACTGAGAGTCCCTGCAGCGAGAGACGGCACTGACACGGAATTTGCCCGGCGCTGGTACGCTTATGAGGGCGAATTAGACTTTAGCCTAACTCAATCAATCCCGATTCTCACAATTATTCCAATGCATTAAATTACAAAGTACTTTAGAGTTCTTGTGCACTCGAGGAACAGACAGGGATTTTATCTGCAATGCCGCTTGGGTTTGTAGGAAAGTAAAACCAAAATAAATACACTTTATATGTACTGTGCTTAATAATTTTTAAATTTGGCCAGCGGGAGATGAGTGGTTTTGACCAATTTTGGCCAGTGGGCTGGCTATACTGACAATCTTGATATTTGCTTCGCTGATTCCACATTAAGAGGAGTATGAATATTTTATTGCACTGCTTCTTACACGGAAATGGAATTGAAGCCGGGCCGCCTATGTGTCTTTGTGGTTCAATAATAATTATTCTTATGTTTGGCACACATAGCCAAAATTCCACCTTTGAGGAGCTTTCCGTTTAATTATACACTCAAACTTCTGCGATTCCAATCTTATTTCATTCTTTCTTCCTCTGCATACAAAAACGCACACAAAAACTTTTAGACGGTTCTGAAAAGTTCGCGATTCGCTTTCACTACAAAACAAACGAAAAGGTAGCAATTTTCTCTGGTAAAAGTGGCCGTCAGAGTTTTCAGGGAATAAAATATCTGTGGCGAAATTATCCCTCATTATATTCAAACTGCTTTCACATTTGTGTCTTGTATGAAATGCAATCTGAGAAGAGTCATCTGCTCGCATTTCGTCTTTCGTCCACACACACATAAAAAATGTCCCAACTGGTTTGCAATAAAAGAGTGCGTCGCTACAATGCCTTCGTACGGCGCGAGAAAATTGTCCGGCGCTCGTCCTGATCAACTCTCGCAAATATTATTTCAATGGGTCGAAATTTTATGACCGCATTAACAGTTATACCCTTTCTGTCTGTTTTTACAGCGTGTCGGCACGGCTGTCGTGTCTCGCGAGGAAGATGCCTGCGCCATTTCCCATCGCCATAAAACCCAATGACAATAAAACGGCACTGGGCCGAGCCTCGTATCTTCGTGTATTCGTGTATGTTTGTGTTTTCTGTTTTTGTATCTTGCGGGTCATTAATCCTGGTTTTATGATGAAACTCGCAATGCAACGAAGTAACCGCACTAATTCCGGCCCTCTACTTTTAATGTGCCTGATATTAAAGCCATCTGTCTTTTGTCATGATATCCGAGAAGGCACACATGTAGGCAGGCATGAATGATGAAGCTACAGCTACTTTTCGCCACAGCTGCAGCGAAAGCGAAGGCAATGATTCTTATTATCGTCATCGTACTTAATTCCATTATGATTATGTTCTGTGGTGGTGGAAGACAGACAGTCAAAGCAGAAAACGACACAGCAGCAATAGTGAACTGGGCCAGGACAGCTAGTAAAAGTGGAAGATTACAGCAGCAGAGATCAATTATTAATAATGAAGGCCAAAATAACAGGAACCCATTAAACGGGGACACGGGCGCTTGACGCTTGAAGCGCTCCTTCGCGAAATAATGACCGGCCGGCCGAAAAGGTTAAAAGTCAACGAGCGCTCGTACGCGGACCGCTTTTAATTTTGCACTGCTTGTTTTCTCCTCCGCTCTTGACGTTGACGTTTCGCCGGTGTTTTTTGTTTGCTGATTGCTGGAGGAAAATCAAATTAAAACACTTACATGAACCATTGGAGTAATTGTATTAATTATTTATCGAGTCGGAGTGATCTCTCGACCGAAGAAGCTCGCAATCACAACTCGCATTCGTACTTCACAGCAACACAAACACACTTTGAACTTTGCCTTCCGCACTTGTCATGTTATTCCTCGCTTTCATGCCACTTTGACTTAACTTTTGAAAGCTGAGTTGGACCATCAAGGCACGGTCGATACGAGCTGTTTCGTGTTTCTTGGCTGGAAGCCTCCGGCACAGTGAAAAGAAATAAGAAAGTACTCTTTGTCTTTATTTATGAGTCTTTTCCGTTTTTCTTCCAGTTAGCTCTTCGAGTTTCGAGAGCAAGAGGCCCGCTCTCGTCCGTCTTGCTCTAGCTTTCGCTGTTGTTGCTCTCAGCAGAAATTCAATTAAGGTTAATGATAGACCGATGAAAGATGAAGATGAAGCGTGCTGAGCTGTTTATACGCTGCTTCGCCCGATCACCTTCTCTCCTGATTTCTTCTCTTCTCTTTTCTTCAGTTGATTAAGGGGTCATTACTTCTCAAACTCGGCCCTTAATTAACTGGCCAGATGAGCGACTCGTGAGATGAGCGACTCGTGAGATGAGGTATAATTGCTCTGAAGAGTAGGCGCGTGCTTGTTCGATTCGGTTCCTGCCGTAATTCGATTCCCAATTCTCGTTGATAAATAAAACACAAATACAAACAGCACGCAGTCTTAAATATTCAATAAACAACTGTCACAGCGCCACTTTAACTGCACTCTTATATGCACTCTCAAATCAAAGAGATGCACACGACACACGAGAACTACCTGACCCCTCGTTTATAATGCATGCGTCACATGTGTCGCGCTGTTGGATGACTGACTGCTGCATTCGCTAGTCGGTTTGCGATACTTTTCGTAGAAAAACGACGACGACGGTGAATTTTTGGAATTTTGGGTCCGCACACCAGTAATTTTGTGTTTCTCAATCAAATCAAGAGAACTTGATGTTTTAATTCTGCTCCGACTTTTGCCGAAACGGGAATAGGGTCAAGTTGCTTTTGCTTTAGTGTTACTGAAGGAGAAAGCAGATATTTTCGTTTCGTCTCTGAGATTCTTTTTGGCAAACTGAAAGAAAGTGTGAGGCTAACCTGCTGCAGATTCGCTGCTCAGCTGCACTGCACGTCCACTTTGCCTGAGACTTGGAACCAAACTGAACTTTCCTCGCGAGTTCCAGCCTGGTAAAGTGAAAAAGAGAACGAATACGAAAAACCCAAAATGTTCTCGTGTACAAGCGTCACGGCCGCTGAATGGCTTGGCTTGGCAACTTGGCCTGTGAGAGTTTGAGACTTATAAATGAGGAACGAAGGAGAAGGTGGTGTTATTATTACCAGTGCATGTCAAAACCTTGAGTCGCCTCGCCATGCCATGCTTCTTGCTGCTTTCTTTCTTTCTTGCGTTCTTTCTCTGACTTGGCACTGAAAAGTGTGGCATAGTTTACAGCGTTGAGCAAATCCAAGCCAAGCCATACCAAGACGCTGAGTTGAGTTGAGAAACAGCTTCCGATTTCTTCTTTGCTCTTGCTTTTGCTTTCTCAGTTTTTCTGTTGCAAAGTGATTCAAATGATGTGAGAGCAAAAGCAAAGTAAAGCGCGGTACAAAGTTACAAGTTTGTGCGGTGCAATCATGCGAACGAGAAATGTACGCGTACGCTGTTTCCCTGATTGCATATTACATTACATCCTTTGTATACAAAACACCTTTTCCTATACGAAATCAAGTCTAGCAAGCCGTCTTCATCAGCTCGCAGCGAATGGGAGAGTGTGTAAGAAACTTGAAAGAGACGTCCGTGTCTCTGTCTTCGTCTTCATCTGCATTACTTTACTTTTCCTGAGAAGCTTTCTTCACGGGACGGGATTTAACGTGCAAAAATAGCTGAGCGTGAAAGCAAGCAGTGGCAGGGGTTAAGCAAGGCGACAGTATTAAGAAAGTTTATCTTGCTTGCTATTCACACACGCAACGCAGGCAATACACCTTTCGCGATTTCGTTTTCGTATCTGCAATTTGTTTTCACAGTCTCGAGTCTTGTGCGAGAAAAAAGTGCACGCACCCAAATAAAAGTAGGCATTGTGCAGGTAAGTAATAGAAGTATGGACTTTAAAATGATCGCAAATCGCCAGTCGCAAATCCCAAATGAAAGCAACACATTCGTATAATTTCTCATATAACGACCGCATTTCGCTTGTCGCTCGCTCAGTGCGATGTCTGAACCAAACCAATCATTTTCCATCTGTTTGCATGCTAAATGCTACAAATTCGTACACAGCTAGCTTACGAACGTCCTCGTCAGTCTACTTTCAAGTCAAGTTTCAAGTCAGTAGTTGGTGCTTGCTTTGCTGGTGCTGAACTCACTCGGATTTGAGCACAGAGTTGAGAGTTGGTACACCGTAAAAGGTGGCTGACTGCACGGAGGAGTAAAGCAGAGCAAAGAAAGTTCGAGTTGAGCAGAGTTTCAGCTGGAACCGATCGATCCTGCATATTACTTTTCCACTTCCCAGATACAGCACGCCTTATCCCAAGACAAACTCGTGTCGAGCTGGAGCTCGCATTTCGCATTTGGGCAGTACAGTTCACGTTTCACAGTTCACAGTCACTGAATCAAAGTAAAATATGCCATGTTTATGTTTTCATTTTCGCTGCACCCACGCCACTTCTTGCGTTGCAAGTGAATATCAACAAGCCAACCACAGAAGTGTTGCAAGAAAATCATGCAAGGGCCAATGAATACATGACCCACTAGACTTTATAGGAAACGGCTTGATAGGAACTTTATTGCTATTGACGGGCTAATTAGCTCATGGCATGAAAGCTGATATTGTAAAAGTTAACAAACAAATGAGAAACTATCAAACAAACAGATGAATCAAATATCCCGAGAATTTTGCAACTATTTCCGCCAACGCCAGGCCATGGCCAATGCGAGTTCCAATCTTTCATGACCCTGCCCGGAGAAACACTAGAACGCTGGAATCAATTGAGTTGCTCATTCTTATTGTTTAATGAAAAAGATCGAAAATAAATCGTTAAGCCGTAAGATTGCCATTTCATTTCACACAGAATTCAATGTGGACACATTTAATTACAGGATGCCAGTAATTTAAAGTTATTTTCCTTCGATTTCGGTGGGCAATCAATAATAATCATTCTTCGACTTTTTCTTTGTTCAGCTGCGCTCTCGGCTCGGCCGTATTCAAGAGTAGCCGGCGTGCAATCACGTGCTCGTGCAGTTGAGCAGTTGCAAAATCGTGTACCTCGAGAATGCAGAGAGCAGAGAAAGGCGTTGGTTTTACGACCGAGCGAGTGAGTTCGGTGAACAGAGACCAGTCTGATTTGACTACTCTGCTTGTCCGTGTCACATTTTTAGGTTTGTAATCCACAATAATATTTACTACGACCACTGCACTGCTTTGTTGCTGAAGATTAAATTTGTGATCACGATCACGGCGCTTCATGAGGAAGTTTTTAACGGGATCTGCAACCAGCAATCAGCGCTGCCAATCTTAATGTCACATGCAATTAATAAAATAATTAAACTGCACATAAATTCAATAAATTGCTGAATTCTTATTCCGATTCCTGCATTTCATCGCATGCATGCATGCATGCATAATTTTATTACAGGATTTCTATTCGAATTGTAAACTTCCTCTGATAATCACAATTATCGGTCGGTAACGGAACTTGATAACTGATAAGAGCTGTAGGAAGTTTCTGTGGCTGATGAAGTCGAAGCAAAATCGAGATTCGTCGGCACGTGGAGTGGAAGTGACAGATTATCAGACTCATACATAATTAGCATTGATTCGTCTGCTCTGCAAAAATGTGAATAATGTCGAGTTTCAAGTGTGATCTTTGTCTAGAAAGGTTTAAGGACCAGTTTGCATTTTTTGAGCACCTCAAGCAACACTATGGACCAAGCACCTCTGTAGCGGACTCCTCAGCAGACTCCTCTCAAGGCTCTGAGAAGGGTACAGAGGAGGAGGAGAAGGATGCTGTCGTCGCTAACAGTGACAGTGATAAGAACACTGCCACTCCCTCTACGACAGCTACAAACGAACACGACGCTCGGACGGACACTTTACCCGTAAGCGCCGTGGAAAATGAAGTTACCAGTCCAACTGCACCCAGCGACCGTGACGGCGACAGCGACGAACCAACTAAAATAGTGGCGATCGCGGATTCATCGCTGGCGTTACCCGCCTCCGATAAGAGCCAAACCGAAACTCTATCAGATGCACCTGAAAAGGCGCCTGCAACCGACACTGCCACTGCCGAAGGCTCCAGCGACTCAGTTGCCAATCGAATTGCGTCCATCATCCAGCGAATTGCTGAGAACGTTAAGGGGAGTGCTT